>CAHIKZ030000255.1:65000-80000 GCA_903632075.3 Acanthosepion pharaonis
TATCTATGTATCTATGTCTACATCACTCTATCACTGTTCATATCTGACAGGGCAAAAAACGGATTTGTCTCTCACATTACAGCTATTTAACTTCCTTAGTTTCTTGCCCTGAACAACTCACACAAATGGCCGTATCTATCTATCTATCTATCTATCTATCTATCTATCTATCTATGTTTATACAAAACTATCTCTTTTCATATCTGACTATACCTTCAGCTCTATTCAGATTAAGAAAACGGATTTGTATGTCACATTAAAGCTATTTAACTTAGGTTGTTGTCCTTTTCTGAACAAAGCACAATACTAAAAAATTACCTTATCTATGATAAAATAAAGAGCAAATAGGAAAAGTTTATCAATCTAAAATGTTGAACTTATATTAAACCCTCATCAAAGAATGAGATGTGGAGAAAAAGAAGAAAGATATTCTGGTATTTGTTACATATGTGGTGTTTGATTTTCATTGGTTAATCAGGTTTCAGGTACATTTGACTTGTTAAACAAACGTGAGTATAATTTATGGCGTTCCGAATTCAAGGAGAGTCAACGCGTTCTTTGGAAGCTCCAAGAAATTTAACTTAATTCCTTGAATTTCTTAAAAAAAGCCTGAATATCTTTCTTCTTTTTCTCCATATCTTTTAATAAAAATGAAGCATTGATAAACGTTTCTTCAGTCAGTTATATGCCATGTGTGATACACGCTTAGCCGATCATTTTTCCTGCATTAGGTTGCCATTTTTTTGTGCGGTAAACCCAAGGCTATAGAACCCGCTCGGTCCTGCTATTTACCCATAGTTGGGGGTGGGGGTGGGTAAAGAGGATTAATACCTTTCCCAAGCACGTAAGTGAATGTAATGGATTCGACCGGAATTCGAACTCGGATCTCCGATTCCTCAATTCGATCAATTTCTTACTTCTTGTTTATCTTATATCTGTCGATTTTCGATAAATATTTGATCTATATTTGATCCAAGTTTAACACACACACACACACACACACACACACACACACACACACATATATATATATATATATATATATATATATATATATATATATATATAAAACCCTTTCATATATATCTATATATGTCTGTATACGTTTTTACTAAGTTTGAAAAGATACGTTGTTTCCACTATACATACATACATATATATATATATATATATATATATATATATATATTATCTAAAAAATGCTAATTCATATATATATATATATACATATATATATATATATATAAAAATCCTCTTTCATATATCTATATACCTAAATATATATATATATATATATATATATGTATATATATATGAGGTATATAGATATATGAAAGACGATTTTTTATATAATTATATATATATATATATGTTTTATATATATATATATACAAAATTCTTTTTCATATATACACATATATATATATGCATATCCTTTAATTTAAATACACATACGCACAAACAAAAACAAAACACACACACACATATATATATATATATTTATATATTTGTGTGTGTTTTCGATAAGTTTGAAAAAAGTCTTCACCATATATAGATAAATATATAGATATTACTATATATATATATATATATATATATATATATATATATATAGATAGATAGATAGATAGATAGATAGATGGTGAAGTCTATGTATCTTTTCAAACTTACTAATATTATTCATTTATTATAAGCAAGTATATCCGCACAAAAATAATATTCTGTAGAAATAAAGTTTCAGTAAATCGATTTCCGTTATTTGCATGGCTTTCTTGAAGCCGCTATATCCAATGAAAATTGTTATATAGACACTAAAATATTTCAGCTTGTCGACGCAGACCAGAAAAAAAGAAAAAAAACGATGATGAAATCTAATACTGGGATACCAACAAGGAGTTTCTGGCCTACTTAAAAAGTATCCGGGACCTTGTCTCTCAAAGACACAAGTATACGTCCCTTTTATGAGAAATCCGAAGAAATAATAAAATATCCCGACAGATTCTCTAAAGAATTCCTAGGAGAAAGCCATAAACATTAAAGTAAGACGTCGTTTTTTTGTTACTATATTACACAATATTTTCTCTGTCTACATCTTCTTACACATTTGACTTTTTAATCCCTTTTCATTTTCTTATGCAATCTCCTAAATTACCATCTATGTTTATTATATAGTAGTGTTATGACTGTTTCCTTGGTTGTCTAGTATTTTTATATTTACTGTCCATTGGATGATGAATATGATAAATCCTTGCGCTGTCCTTTCGCGTTTAAGATAGTCTCTCAGTACCGATACGCTCTCTTGTCTATTTTTTTCTTCTTCTTCTTTGTGTTCTGTTATAGAAGGATGATGCTTCGCTCTTGGAATGCAATTCTCTTACCTCATGCATCATGTGATCTTTGAAACTGCTACTCTCTCCCGCTTGGTAATAATTTGCTTGAAGGAACCGGGGCTGCCAAAATAGACCTTTCGATATAGCATTCCTTCAGATAAATTCTAACTTATTTCGATTCCCGCATTCAAAATTGTTTTAGTTTAAAAAGAAAAATTATAGAAACGCATTAAAAAAAAAAACACTGAGATGATTTAAACATATTACCTATAATAAAAGTAAATATTTTATAAAAAAAAAATATTCTTATTTTTCTAAAGTTGGGACTTTAATGATGATCATTTAATTGTCTGTTTTATTCTAGAGATAAATTAAATTTGTTACTTGGTATTTAGACACACACACACACATACACACACACATATATATATATATAAATATAGATAGATAGATAGATAGATATAGATATTTTAAACATCTATACGATATTTTCATTCTCTTTACTGTCATAAAATAACGCATAAAAAGATATATTCGATGTTTAATTTTAAAATGTTTCTCATATGTATATTGAAAACATTGATATATTTTTATGATGGCTATGCACATGCTAATATTCTATATTTATATGTTTTGGAAAATATATGTTTCTGTACACTCATAGAAAAATGCTATTTTTTAGATTAATGAACTATATTAGTTACTTAATAATCAATCGTAGTTATATAATACATTAATCAATTAATGTGTGTAGCAGTAAAATTTCAGTGTACACACACACACACACACACACACAAACACATATATATATATATATATATATATATATAAGGTTGATGCAAAAGTTCACAGCGGCATAAATTGTTTATTAATACCGAAAACCGAGAAATTTAATATAGTTTTAGCTTCTTATTGCGTATGAGCTAACTTTTGTAGTTCATATACAATCACAGGTTTATGAGGACTCGGAAGATGGTCCTCCTGATATCTCGTCGAAGCACCGGTTCCCGTGCGGTGTTAAGCGAGGCTGAGCCTGGTCAGTAGTCAGATCTGTGACTACTGGGATGTATCGTGTACTGGAAGGTAGGTGACAGGCTTTTCAATTCAGCGATAGATAAAATCTCGCCACTTAAACGAATAAGAAGACCTCGTTATGTGGAGTCGCTCCAAGGGCCCAGAGACCGCAAGACTTATCATGTGTCGGGTCAGTTGTTATTGAGTTAGCGGAAGATCTCATGGATTTACATTTTAAATATTTCTTTTACTATAGCTCGAAAGAGAAACAGTCATTTTAGGATGATATTCGCTAGTTATAAAGCACTGGATTCAACACGAGGAGCTTAAAACAAATCTGATAATCACTCGAGTTAGAAGACCTTCAATTTCTTAAGCCAAATGTTGAAAAGAATATGGCTGATATATGGTGGTTTTCTAAGCGTAGCATAGATGTGGAACCCTGCCAAAATTTGGGGCACTAGTTTGCCTACCACCCAACCAGATGTGACACAAAGTCGTGATTTTTAAAGTGGGTTTATCGGCAGTACCGTGAAAAAAATCGCAATGCCCTTAAGCACATCCCATTATTTGGGAGCCTCAGACGTCGCTCAATAATCTCAGGGCCCTTCCGATGGAAAGTTGAAGCCTGGCAGAATGACCCCCTCCGGGTCTTGGGCTTCGTAATAGAATATGAGAAAATCCCATATGGTGGTGGTTTACTAAGCGTAGCTTAGATGTGGCACAAAGTGTGGGGGACTCAGGGAGGATCGAACTCACTACGCAGTTTAAACGGCGCACTGAGAAATTGGCTATTTTTTAATGTTTGGCAGACATGGAGAGTGATGAATGCGTTGCGTTCCAGTCATGTGGAAAATTAAATACAGCTAATAATCGTGAAGCTAGCGATGAAATTTTGTTTACCTCGATTGAAATATTCGTCTTCTCCCGACATTTTATCGACATGGGGGAAACACTCGTTTGCTGGAGTCTTGAAGCAAGAGAAATGTGGTTCTACAGAAAGATGATGCTGATGATACCATGTCCTGAACATTGGAACAACAATGACGTTTTGGAGAAAATGGTAACAAAAAGGAACCTTATATTTAATATCAGGAAGAGGCAGTTGAAATTTCTGGGGCACATAACGAGGAAGAAGGGCTTGGAAAACCTGATACACAGAGGAGAGATTGGATAAAGAAAAACAGCGTGTAATATACGTGATATAAATGAATGGTAGAACTGGGTTTGGGAGGAAAAAGAAAAAAACAAAAGCTATTAAGAGCTACAAGCGACAGGAAGATGTGGAAAGCCATGATCACCAACGCCCTGAAGGGATATGGTGCATAAAAGAAGAAAGAAAGCCTTAAGATTTTTTCAAAAACAAATTTTATATAACATAAAAAGCCGGAAAATATTTCATGAGTGAATATCAACGCACCTGAATAGGTTTTCTCAGTAGGCTGGAAACTTTTGCATCTTCTTATATATATATATATATATATATATATATATATATATATATATATATATATATAAATCATTATATATATATATATATATATATATATATATATATATATATATATATATATATATATAGTTTTTATTTCTATATTTTATATATGTGAAGATTAATAAAACTTTGTGCAATAACGAGTAAGACAAGGTAATTCTAAGTAATATCGTATTCAAAAAACAATGATCGTAAATATTTGTAGTTAATAGCGAGATTTTTATATGATATATATATATATATATATATATATATATATATATATATATATATATATATATATATATATATATATATATATATATGTATATTGTGGATTTATTTCAATAGAGTTAAGAATAGTGATATTTTCTACTATCCATTACCAATTATTTGTATTAGCACACATACGCACAAAACACACATACATATATATATATATATATATATATATATATATATATATATATATATATATATATATATATATATATAGGACGTGTAAACGAAAAGTATTTGCGTTAATTTTATGCAAATGGATATGCTTATAACTAAAAGTTCTCGGACTGACCGAGAAGTCTTTCCAGATAAACAACTTTAAGTATTTAGACAAATTTCTGGAAACTGCTTGGACCAAGAACTTTCCAGCAACCCACACACACACACACACACATCAATATAAATTTATAGATATATACATACAGTATTTATACAGATATATGTACATATACATTGTCTTATACAGGCATGTATATGTATATATATATATATCTTATAAAAGAACATATATATATGTATGTATATATATATATATATATATATATATGGATGTGAAAGATATGATGTACAAATATATATATATATATATATATATATATATATATATATATATATATATATATATATATATATATATATATATATATATATATATACATACATACATATATACATATATATCACTAAATGATGAGTAATCGAATGACAAAATATAAACACCTTTTAGGTAATGTGTTTCGTATCTGTAACAATCGTCCTCAAACAAATAATGGTTTCATCTGTTGGGGAGAAATGCGACAAATGCCGGTTAAAACTTTACATATGAAAATGTCAAAGATACAGGATGCTTAGCATCAAATGTAAATATTTTAAATTCTGACGTCTATTGCGTCAAGATATATAAGTTAGTCGATTTAATTCCTATCACTTTTGATTGTAAATTGTATTATTTCGATATATTTTTAATATCTCACCCTGTCAGCATACGTTTTCTTTTTAGGAGCAATGATAAGTTGTATGAACTTGGACGTTAATTTACTGTAAATATTTTTTAAATTAATGAAATTTCAATATATTTTTGTCCTAATAAACTATCTTGTATTTTAATCAAAACTGAATTCTTTAAGTTGGAATTATTTTCAGACATATTACGATGAACGACTAAAAAATGAATGTATTGCTGCGTAATATATATTTTTAGAGTTCCGAGCATCTTTTATTTAATTTTTAAGTATTTTATCTCTTTGGTAGGGTATTTTTTTTTTTTAATGTTTAATTTGTAGATTTATGTTTCAACCGGTGTTTGTTTTATTTTTCCTCAGTCTGTCTATAAATAAGACTGACTCTATCCATACAATTATTATTAATCTGAAAAATTTTCCGTGTACGAATTAAACTTGTTACTTAGGCGTTTCATTTCTCTTTTGTTGTTCGATTACCAACTATATGTGGATGTGAAAGATAAACGTAACTGAAAAGAGCCTTGTTGTCACTAAAGAGTAAAGTAACAATTTTGTTAATTTTTCTCTTCTCCGTTTCCATAAAATTACCTTCAAGCCTCATTTTCTGTTAACCCTCGGGTGTTACGTTTATCTCTTAGTGCATAAGGTATATGTGGGTGTATATGGACGGACTATACAAGAGGCTCCCCTCACGATGACTTTTCTTTCTTTCTCTCTCTCTCTCTTTCTCACCGCAGAATATTGGCAATGGTTATATGCTGTCAGGAAAACACAAGAAAAGGGTGACATTTTTGCTTAAAAAGATTGATATGGACTCTGCGACGGCGAGAAAAACGAAGGTGAATTTTCTTCCCGATATACAATTTTCACGCACATAAGGAATACAGTAATCCCTCTTAAAAAATAATTACAAGAAAAAATAGGAAGATATTTTCTTTTTCGAATTAAAATTATCAAAAATTTGAAAAAAAGATAACAGTGAACAAATATTGAAATGAAGAAATATATCAGTCGCTTTTTTTTTTTTTTTTAATGAACATTTTAACAATGATAAACATCACATTCCATTTGCAATGAAATACATTTTCTTTTGATTTATTTGTTCGTTTTATATTTCACGAATTTTCTTTTATATTTTCCGTACGATTCATCTTCTATTTCTTTCCTTTATGCATGTTGTCTTTTTATATATCATTCTTCTTAGTATGCTATATGAACGATTTATGTTGCTTTTATGTACCTTTTTCTTTCATTTTTCTTTTCTTTTCTTTCTTTCTTGCTTTCTTTCTTTTCTATGCAAATCTGATCATATTTGGTATCAACAATATCAGCCCACAGCTATTCTTAATATGGCGCAAGGCCAATGGCGTATTGGAGGAAGAGGCCTATGCTACAAAAATCCTTGAATTGGGGAGGGCCTATTTGAGGGCATATATGTATCTCTTGCTCTATGTTTATATCAATCCCTTCATATGTCTATCTCCCTATTTCAGTCCATTTGCATCTATCTATCTATCTATCTATCTATCTATCTATCTATCTATCTATCTCTCTTTATATATATATATATATATATATATATATATATCTGTCTATCTGTCTGTCTGTCTATCTATTTATGTAATCTGTTCATATCTATCTACCTCAGTCTGTTCGCATCTATCTATCTATCTATCTATCTATCTAATCTCTTCTAATCTATCTATCTATCTATCTATCTATCTATCTATCTATCTATCTATTCTATCATTATCATATCTATCTATCTCCGTATGTTTACCATTCCTTTTATTTATTCTATCTATCTATCTATCTATGTTTATAATAGTCCTTTTATCTATCTATCTATCTATCTATCTATCTATCTATCTATCGTTTGTTCATATCTATCTATCGTTTGTTCATATCTATCTATCTATCTATCTATCTATCTATCTATCTATCTACCTATCTATCTATCGTTTGTTCATATCTATCTATCTATCTATCTATCTATCTATCTATCTATCGTTTGTTCATATCTATCTATCGTTTGTTCATATCTATCTATCTATCTATCTATCTATCTATCTATCTATCTATCTATCTAATGTCAGACGTTTAATGATCTCTATATCTATCTATCTCGTCTATGCGACGTGTCCCTTCAAAACTTTGTCGATCATGGCTCTCCAGAAGTTATGTCCTTGTACCTCATCGTAAATTTTATCTTTTTGTCATCTCTCCTAAACCTCCATCGATCATTCAGTTACTCAAACTCATTAGATAGATTTATGTGCTATCTTCCTATGTCCCTGTTGCCTATGAGTGTCAAATGAGTATATCCTGTGAGTTCTCAACATACTTCTGTAGAAACACATTTATGTTGCTTCAAGTCTCTTCTTCCTCTGTAAGGGGATTGTCCAGCATTTACTTGAATAGAGGAGGACTGATATCACGTAACAGTTCAGTTCTGCTTTCATTTTTTTTTCTAATTAAATTTTTCTGTTTCTTAATACTTTGTTTAGCTTTTGGAAGGCATATTTCGCTATCCAAAAGTACCTTCGTATTTTGCTGTTGCACTTTCCGTCTTCTGTTAAAACACATTTGAACTGTTCTATTTTCTTGATTCGGTATCTCCAGTTTGTATGGTTCGGCTGTTAATTTTGTTAACAACCACGTATCCTGGTTTCTTGAAAATATTTAGTTTTCTCTTTCCTTCACTGCCTTCTGTAGGAATACCTGTAGCATCCTTGTTCTGTCTGCTATCAACACTATGTCATCTACATGCCTTACATTGTTAAGACAGTGATCGCCAATTATGATAGGACTTCCAATTCTTTCATCATCCTCTCATACATTAGGTTGAATAAATCTGGTGAGAAGGCACATCTTTGTCATAGATTCGTTTCTAATTTTTTTATATTTACTGAACTCATTTCCTATGTGTATACAGGCGATTTGCTGTCAGTATAGATTATGGATTATTCTAATCTGCTTCCCAAATATTTCTAGTTTACCTAAAGATTCCATACTTTATCAAATGTTTTTTCCAATAGTATAAAGAATGCTATTTTCATACTCAGAATAGTATAAATATCGCATTCCTTTTTATAGTGTCTTTAACGAACCCGCACTGTTCTTTTCGTATTCCCGGTCAAATTCTGCTCCTCACTGTCTCTTTGTTTAAATTCGAACATATGCGATAGTAAGAAGAAAAAAAAGCTCATGTTTATCCTGAATAGATCAAAAGGTCATTGGCGAGAAGGAGCTTGTGTTGCAAGAATCTTCCAATTGGGAAGACCATATTTGCTGCTCTCTATCTATCTATCTATCTATCTATCTATCTATCTATCTATCTATCTATCTATCTATCTCGGTTTTCGCCCCATCCACTAATCACCATCTGTGTTGATTAAATCTGCATTTCCACCTTTCTTTCTACTGTTCAAACTTATTTTGTTTTCAGCTACATCTATCTATCTATCTATCTATCTATCTATCTCGGTATTCACCAATGATGTCCATCGGTGTTGATTCAATCCCACCTTTCTTTCTACGGTTCAAACTTACTTCTATATCTCACAATGTTCGTTCCATCTATCTATCTATCTATCTATCTATCTATCTATCTATCTATCTAAATCTTATTATGGGTTGCAAGAAAAACATCCGCCTATTTTATGCCTGACTGATTTGATCTGACAAAGCCAACTCAAGATAAATGGAGTAGGAAGTTTGTCTAACATGAATCTTCCAGTTGAAGAAAGCCTATCTGTTTCTTTATCACGCCGCTTATCTTAATCCCTTCACATCTATCTATCTATCTATCTATCTATCTATCTATCTATCTAATTAATTAATGAAATCTTATGTGTGTGAGTAAGAATATGAGCGTCTTTCTGCATATGAGTGAAGGCGCATAAGAACAAAACGGAATGGCAAATGTCTAACAGTTTTGATATCTCTTTTTTACTTTGAAATGTGTCACCGTTGAACAGGTTTCATCGTAAAAATAAATGCATTTTACAAGAACTATATCTACATCATACTTATTATAAAACCCAGGTTGTGTGTGTGTGTCTGTACGTTTATATATTGGATCAGATTTCCTACATTTTTCAACCGATTTCAACAAAACTTCACAGGACTACGTAAAATTACCTTGCGGTGGTTCTGACAGTGCCAAAAATTAGAAAAACACAATTGTTTTTGCACAAAGTCAATTTGAAAACACGATTAAGAGGCATAGCGAGAATGAAAGGGGGACAACTCATATCGAGTTATACTCATATCGAGTTATACCAGGTTGTTTGTGTGTATATGTGGGATCGGATTTCCTACATTTTTCAACCGATTTCAACTTCACTTTTTTTTTGGCAGGTAGTGTTTCGTATTGTATGCACACTTTTTTCTTTATTTTTACATTCAGAATGCTTTAAAAATTCCATTTACAAGACAATTGCTTATAATAAAATTCTATTCAATCGGTAGACTCATAACGATTGAAAACAATGTTTATGTTTGAGTTTGGCTTTGACCAATTCGTAAAAAAAAAAAAACTAATTAAGACATGCGTTTCTTTCAACTTTAAGCAATAATCTTTGTCAATTTTATTTTTCAGTCTTTATGATGGTCGATACTTGATCTATCTCTTACTGTTACATCCCCGGGCAACGCTGGGCTCTACTGCTAGTATTATCTATCTATCTATCTATCTATCTATCTATCTATCTATCTATCTATCTATCTCAGACAGTTACTTTCTTTCTCTCTTTCTCTCTTTCTCTCTCTCTCTCTCTCTCTCTCTATATATATATATATATATATATATATGTGTGTGTGTGTGTGTGTGTGTGTGTGTGTTGAAAATGTGAACACTTTTTTAATTACCGATTAATTATCCATATTGGCATATAATGTGAAAGAAAGAGAGGTTCGGAAATGCTTCTATAGTTGTATGGAAATTGATATTGCATTGCACGTATGCTAATTGGAAGCCAATATTATGAAATCCAAGTTGTGAAAAAGACCCAATTCTCTTCCGCCGAATCGTGTTTATAATAACGTTTAATCCGTTTAACTACCAAATCCTTAATAATAGACATATTCACAACTGCATTTCTTAATAATTTCCTCAGAAGCGAGCCGATAATGCCAATAAACGCCAGAGAATACTAAGAGGGAAAAAGAACGAGTAGACTTTAGTGTGGCGAAAAGAAAATAATTCAGGGAGACAGGAGATGGCGATTGACGTTACATTTAAATTTTTGAAGGTCGTAGGTGGAACGGAAGTAAGAAATTGGAAAAGATTTCTACAGGCGAAAAGTGCGTGAAAAGAAACTATTAGTATAAAACTTACGGTAATATCTAACCATTTCAACAATAAAACGATGTAACCAATTTGCCAGACTAGTAGTCCATTTAAACGCATGTTCTTGTGTTTCCTCTTTAGCATCTAGACTTTATGAATTAAATCACAGTGCTAGATTGGCAGCAAGACTGAATCCTTTTACATCTAAAATGGCTAGATGTAACTGTAGGTTTTATGCTAATATTTCCCTCTCGCTTGTGGAACTCTCTTTCGGATTCTTGATTTCCAATCCACTTTCTTCTTAAAAAAAATTAAATGCATTGTCAATCTGTCTTAATTAATTTTTTATTGCTTTGTCGCCTTAATAATAGTTTCTATTTTTAATATTATTCCAAACCCCTTCCATCGTAGAGGCTTTATTGCCCTGCTTGGGGTGAAATTATTTTTTTTTAAAAGTCGCGCTACGAAGAAGGAAAGTCCATTAGAACAATTGCCGTGGACATACTTATATAAGAGAGAAACGGAAGACAGGCCATGCTTTTCGAAATTCATAAATGCATTCACGAATAATTGGACGTTGTCAAAGATATCAAAGCATTGTTAAAAGTGGTTGTGTAAATTTTTCGATTTAAAATTCTCTAAATGAGCATTCATCTAGCATAATGATTTTTAAATGCATCTTTTAAAGCCGTTTCTTATAAAAACAAAATAGCAAATTCAAACAAGTACAACTTTTTAAAAGACAACTGATCCCTGATCACCTGGTTACACTTTTAGTTGCCAATTCTTTCGGAAATAAGGGAAACTTTTGTTCTTAACTTTCGGATTCCTTTACATTAAAAACCCACAAAATTTGACCAAGGATTTTGAGAATTTATTTTTATGTTGCTTTATTCGTATTGTCTGTGATTATGTCATCAAATAATATTTATGGTTTCCGCGTTTTCGGCTATCCATTGACAATGCAAAAAACAAAGAATTCATCCGATTAGCTTTCATCTGATAAGCATTCGGAAGTGCATGATTATTAGTAAGAACAATTAGAATATTCCAAAAGGAAGACATAAATTTCTGCCTTGCAGTGGAAAGATGAATGTTCTCAACTTAAAAGTATTAGGTTAGTTAATTATGTTTAGCATCACATCAACTTCTATGGGTTATTTAATACCGAAATCCAAATATTTTGAACGCAGTTGTATTCCTTCACGTACAGATAAAATGTGTCGTTGGTCATTTTGCTATAAAATGTATTGTTGGCAATTCTACTATAAAATATATTGCTCTTCATTTTACTTTAAAAATGTACTATTGGTCTTTTTACTATAAATAAGTATTGTCGGTAATGTTCTTATATAAAAATATATTGCTAGTATTTTACTATATAAATGTATTTTTATACTTTTATAGCCTTTCATTTTTGTTAGAGTGTTCACTATTTGTTAATATCTGGGACCCTAACAGGGGCTACATAAACATAAAAAAAAACTCTTTTGTGGGTATATCTTGATTTACCAATCAAAAGACGCATCAAACCTAAAATAGAAAAATGGAAAATAAGGTCAAAAGGTGTGATTAAATAGGTTATTTTCTCAAGTCTAGATGAAATGTCAATTTAGATATGTCTACTGCAAACATACTGTTGTAAAACTAATGCTAAGATACAATGAAATAAACATGGATTTATATTTTACAAAAAGTTATTTATGAGGAGTTACAAGTTTTTTTATATTTTTTTATACTTATGTTCTTAATGTGGCCGCTAATTTAATCAAAACATTTTTTATATATATTTAACCTTAAAAACGATACATATTATATTTAATAGTCACTAAAACATAGCAATATTATAGTTGAAAAATCAAAAAATTAAATAAATATTATGTGGGCCATTATTTATTAATAAAATAATGGATATATAATTGAAATGCATAGATTTTTTAATGAAAAATTCTTTTAACTATACTTTAAATAAACATTATACAATGTCTGCAGATTACTGTTAATTCACTTCTCTGATTTCGAAGAACTTTAGTCTTAGGAAACTTTATAATATGGAGCTTTTCATGCAAACATAGGAGACGTGGATCGTTTATGGATTTACAAATTCTCGATTTTTAAAATATTTTCCATTTTACGGTAAGGATTTTATAAATTTCTATTAAAGGACAAAAATATACCATACCTTTCTAAATATTAAATTTTTAAAAGAAGATATATGCTGATACCATCTTTGTTTGAAGAGGTTTTTGGACTACCAATATGAATTTTCTCAACGACTGAGTTTCCAGTAGATGAAATGGCACATTGGTAAACAATTGATTCACTAAGACACATATTTTACAATGGACAACTTTATGATTTCTACAATTACATAATTTGTTATCATTATTGATTTCTGTTTTGGAATTACTATTGTGACTATGATTTAGGTGTTGATTTAAAATTTTATTATTATGCTTTTTAATATTTTTTCTAGGTTATCAGTATAACTGTAACTTAATTTAAGCGTATTTTTTTATTAAAAATCTTGCTTAGAGGATTATTACTTGAGAAATGTTTCTCAATCAAAATGAAAAAAACGTCTGCCCTATCTTAGTGCTACCCATTTGGTTAAATGGTGGGGGAAAAATGAGTTTTCTATTTCTATTTTTTTCCGTCTATCACTGTTATGTTTTCTGCATTTAATATCAGGGTATTTATAACCACTATTTTTTAAGTCTTTCTTGCAATAATTGTTGTGTTTATAAAATACTTCCAACGAAGATGTATTTTTATAAACACAATCGAGGTTACTTATGTTCATTTTATGAGCTAACATGATTCTCTGTAAAAATGATATCGATGTTAATAAGTTAGAGATTTTTCTTGTTCTATATATTTGTTTTCTTTTTCACTAATTTAAATTCATGATTGAAGACTTCAAAAATCTATTTCCCAAAACTAAGTGATAAAACTGTATGCTGAATACACCAATAACATTTGAATATCTTAATAATTGATAAATTTATTGACTCATTAGAAGATAACTATTTCTAGTTTTCGTGCACATAACGATTTGCATCTGTGAGCGAAAATTGATTTTTAAAGAGAATATGATGAAGTTACAAAATAATTGCAAAGGAAACTGAAGACACATTTAATGGCGCGGATTTATTCCAGCCTTAAGGACTTAGAGATCATAGTGAAAATCGAGTGGGCCACAATATCAATTGGGACTTGTCGGAATTAGGTGATAATATATGATGACTGTTTACAAGCAAGGAAAGCGAATAGCGACTTTGTAGTTGTCTACTAAGCTATGGTACGAATAATAATACACATACCTTTTGGGATCAACCTGCAAGACAAACAATATTTTCCTGTATTTCTCATGCGTTGTTTTATTTGTTGTTTCTGCCGTACGTTTCCTCAATTTTGAACAGAAATGAAATTAATGAAATTTCAGCTTGGGCAAGAAATAAAATTATTACAATTTTTTTTCAAGGAATATTTCAAGAGTAAAAATTTTTTCAAGCAATATTTCAAGGTGATGAATGATTTCTCCTGGGTTTGTTCTTATGTATATATATATGTGTGTGTGTGTATATTAGCTGTTTATTTAACACTTAACATTTGTTCGCACGAGAATTTATTAAACAACTGAGTAAA
>CAHIKZ030000255.1:85000-87500 GCA_903632075.3 Acanthosepion pharaonis
TGGAGAGCCACCTAATTCCATGGAAAATAAAATAATAATTTATACAGGAAATAGGATGATGTGTTAATTAAATATATATTTATTGAATGAGACAATGGAAAAAGAATTCAATTCTTTCGTCTTTTAAAAGGAATTCACGAGGCGAAACATTAAACTATCACCTTTTAAAACTTGTAAAGTTCGAAAGATTTTTTTTCTTTTTGGTGTTCACTTATGTAACATTGATCTGATAAACAGAAATTAATATATCCCCTTCTCACAAATATATATATATATATATATATTTGAAAGATTCAAGGGATTACTGAGTGTGAAAGAATAAGAGAAGAAAAATATTATAAAGTAGAGAGAAAAATAAATGAAAAGGAAATTAATAAGACAAACGTTTTGCGAGTCCGAATTTTATTTTGAAAACAATTGACTTGCGTAATAATATCAGTTGTATTTATTCCTTTTTGACGGCTTATCAACATTTGACACGTTATTTAATACGAGGGACGATTTTTAGATTGCAAGAACTTTTTGAAGATCATAAGGATTTACTAATACAGGTCGTACTACATAACCCATAGCTAGGAGTAATAGATGTGTTCATACCTTTCTAATATTATTGCCTCTTAAGTAAATGTAACGAACCCGATATGAATTGGAACTTTGCTTTCAGATTTTCATTTCTTTTTTTTATTTTATCAATTCACCCGCAGCAAGGCGATAACAACAATAAAACGCAAGGGGTCCACTGGAAATGAAAGAGAAGTCGTTAGAAGGAAACCCAATCCTAAAATGAAAATAAGAAAAAAAAACCTCTACTACTGTTTAAAAAAAAGTGGGGAGGAATAAGAACCCGGCGTTAGGGGAACCTATCTTTTTTTTATGAATGAAAATAAATTAATAATTTTCGAAGTTTAGGTGGTGTGAGATGTTATCATTCCGCAAATCCAAGATCACTGCAGCTCGTATGCCAAAGCTGTCACTCATCTAGGTACTGGCCAGGTTCGACGTTGCTTAACTTCGTTGAGTGGCCGAGAACAAGTGTTTTGACGTGATATATATATATAGACTCTCCCGTCGGTTTCGACGTATGAGGATCTGACAACATAATTAATTCATTTACGAAAACGTGTGCGATAATCTTAAGTGGTACTTAAGACCCGCTAGTGATTTACAACGGAGGCCGCATATAGAGCAAGAGTAAGGATTGTAGGGTTGTTAGATTAGACTGTTAGATTGGCTGACCTTTTAGATCTTGCTCTCGCTTCTGGAAGACGATTCAGACAAGCTGACTGAGTCCACTAAAACACGTGGATCTCCATTCTACCAGCTCCAAGGCTAAGCGCTCGAGGATGTTATGAAGTATATTGACAGCAGAAAAGTAATATATATATATATATATATATATAATGTTTTTCCTATTCATGCGCGTGTGAATGTTGAATGCTGTCTCTTTTCCAGCGATGTATGTTTCTTTGAGTGGCATATTAAATGTCAGATTTAAACTAGTCACGAGTTTTATACTCCACTATTACGAATATATTTATCAAACGTGGCTCGATGAACAAGAAAGGAAATATTTATTGACATTTCTCTGGCTTCATAACTTTACACACATAATTCATTATCTACGTCGATGCCAAGTGAAATCGTGTGAAATATTTATTTTCACCATTCAGGCTGATTTCCCCCGAGCCGTTTCTGTAAAACTCATCGGAGCCCCGATTTCTTCGTTAAGCGATGAACGCCAAACGTTTCAACTATCAGGAGAAAAATACTTGCGTTATTTTATTTTATTTTTATTTTATTTATTTATTTATTTATTTTTTTCGATTTTTGGGGAACTTTTGCTTTTTGAATAGAGAGGCAACAAAGTGATCTATGGCGTTCATATGCGATGATTGTGTAACGCAAATATTCAACATTATAGGGACCATTTTAATTCTAATATTAGTTTCAGTCTGATGCGTACTGAGTTGGGTGCAGGTTAATACGACTGGAGTTTATTGTTGTTTCATGAATTATTAGATCAGTATTCACACCTTTTTTTATTGTCACAGATTGGCTGATCTGTGCGCCATCTTGACACACGCTTCATGTCATGTCTGATACTGTTCAATCTGAATATCGAATATCTTCCGAAATATTTTATTTTAGTATTTGTCACAGCTAGATGTTTAAAAAATATTTTACTAGTGTTTCATCTTATTTTTTCTACTTGAAGTTTACACATTATTATGGATGAGTGGTTAGCTTAAAGTTTAACGATTGAGAATCAATGAGTTAAGTTACAACATTTCCGAACCGAATGCGTTCATTTCGCGCGAATTCTTTTTTCAAAGGCATGAACTCCTCTATTCTTCTCACAGCTATGAATTAAATAGCACAGTAGACTTTTCGATGATGCGTTACGTTTTTCCTTTATATATATATATATATATATATAGGGTCGTGAACGTATGTACATTTTTTAATTTCCTTTTTGTAAGATTATAAGGATAGACTTGAA
>CAHIKZ030000255.1:92500-95000 GCA_903632075.3 Acanthosepion pharaonis
AATATATTTTAGAAAAGACAGAGGGAAGCCACATCCCGTCTGAGAAAGAGACTGAACTCGGGATGCTAAGTCAGGACCGATTACATTGCAGATCCTTCATTGGATTTTGTCGATAACCTCGAGATGAACAGTTGGGGCATCAGACCATATATGGCAACAGTATTTAATGCATGGACGAATGGTAGATTTGTAGATAAGTAGGATGGACTCTGACGAGAAAAATCTTCTGGCACGGCACAGTGAGCCACCTTTCCTTGCAGCAGATGTAGTTATTGATTCAATGCAGTTATTCCACTTAAAGTCATTCAAAAGCGTATGAAGGCGCAGACAGACCCTCTCCTGGAGGCTAAAATCAACTATGCTAATGATCCACAGAGAATTATCTCTGTGGTGGCTAAATGAGATCAGTTTTGTTTTGGAGACATTCGAAATGCTTAAACTACATGGACATATGCAAACCTGATCACAATATATTTTTACAATAATATTCAACCTGAAAAAAGGCCCACGGCCGACTCTATGTAAAGGATTACAAAGATTGACTTGAACAGGTTAAGATTGTAGTAATCAACGTATACGTATTTTTAAATAATAATTTGATAATATAGTAACTGAAGCATCCTCATGGGATTCGGTTCACAAAGAATTTGTTCGAAGGGAGATGCTGCTCAATTTATACTTATATCTAAATGGGATCATTGATGACGGAAGCATCTAATTACGCTGTCATCATAGGTAAAACTGAGTTGGCGTCTATCTTTGATACGGAAAACAGTGAAGACAACAAAAATGAATATTGCTGAAACAAATCTATTTTTCTTTTAATTAGAGATTAATCTAATTTGCATAAGTTTGTTTGAACCGTAGATATCAGTTGCATTCGGTCATACCGTACTGAATGTCGATACACGAACTGGAAAATGTACTTCTAAAATAAACTGTATCTCTCGTGTATAATACATGTCACTTAAATATTAGGATTAAAATTATGTAAGAAGTCTGTGTTATACATGAATGATTACGATACATGAATTTTCAGCATCCCGTCCCGGGTTGTTTGGACAAACATTAGTTTACTTTCGCTTGTCATTCGGGTTGATGTTTGGCAGGGAAGGAATCGTGTGAGTAAGCATTTCACCAAACCGCTTTCGGATAACAGGCCTGGGAGTCGTTCGAAATTCAGTCGAGTTTCTTACATTCACTTACACGAAAATACATTTTGGTAAGGTATGAATCCATCTCATCCCCCAGGTATGGGTTACATAGTCGTACTTTTATTTGGAACAAATCCTCGGTTTTTTTTTTTTTTTCCAAAAAAATTGTTAATGCAATATTCACAAACGAAAATAAACAAGTATTCTTACAGGCTAAAAGATATGTTTCGTCTATTAATAATGTTCCATGGCATGACACGCATTTTTAACACAAAACCTTACAGAGATTTTCCAAGGAAAATGTTTTTTTTTTATCGATTCCCTTTAGAATGTTCCTTCACTGACATCAAAGTCAAATTATTCCTCTTTCAATCATAGGTTTCCCCAATCCATTCCTCATGCTAATATGATACTCACACACACACACACACACACACACACACACACACACACACATATATATATATATATATATATATATATATATATATATATATATATATATATATAAAATCAAATAAGAGTACACATTTATAATCCACTGTTTTAAGCAGTTATTTTTAAAACCATCGATACACAGTAGAGCATAATATTATCATATTATTATTTAAAGATACGTATTTATTGCGAAACAAAAATTAACATATTTCGGAAGTAAAAGCTAAACATTAATCTTCCCCCTACAACTTAAATTATATAATGCTATTTAGCTTAAAAAAGTAAATCAATTTCAACATTGCTTGATAATGGAACAAAAAAATTAATGTTAAGTTTAATTTAAAGCTTAGTTTTTAATTCCGAAACATGGAAATTTCTGTGTCGCAATGAATACATATTTTTTAAATAAATAATAATAATAATAATAATAATAATAATATATATATATATATATATATATATATATATATATATATATATATATATATATATATATATATATATGTTAACCTCAAGGCACAAGTTTTCAGACCCTGACATGAAATGGAAAAAGTATATTGCATCAACTGCTAAGTCTATTTCTCGGAAAAATGGTTTAATATGTTGTGCAAGATATTTTCTCTTTTTTCTCGCAATTAAGGCATTTAGAGATTTATACAACCATTTACAAGGTTATTTGTGAGAGAACTAAAAGTGTGGGACACATATTTTCTGAACGTTTAATTAAATAAACGTCAGAATCGATTAATGTTAATTAAAATCGAAACTTTTAATCAACACATTTGCAAGACAAATACTTGATAATGGTATTGAAATTTCAATCGATTTACGACTCAATTTCGAAAGTTACTGTTCAAATTTTAATTTATTAAACCTTCAGCGCTAGTAAGCTTTTTTTTATTGTAATG
>CAHIKZ030000255.1:97500-192500 GCA_903632075.3 Acanthosepion pharaonis
GAATGGATTCAGTATATACGGGAGATGTAATAATGTTTTTTCCGTGAGTTTATAGTTGGTAGTATCGTTATTATTAGGCTCTCGAAATACATTATCCGTAAAGAATTCTGTTCTTTTTTAATTATGGTGGCATTAGTAAAATCAGTGTTATGACCAGATTTGCTCTTGTGTTAAACGAGAGTTTGAATGTTTGTCTATACGCTAATCTCTTTTGTGTTCGTAGATACGTTATTTTAGATCACGTAATGTTTAAACGAAAAATGTAAATTTACAAAAATATATTTTCATACCAGTTGCCCATTTGTGTGCGACTGGTATACATATATATATATATATATATATATATATATATATATATATATATATATATATATATATATACAACAATGAATCATTGGTGCAAAAAGTAATTTAGTAAAGATAATGATATAAATTTTAAAATTGAATTAACCCACTAACGACTCGATGAATGTTATGATCCTTGTTTTTTTTTTTTTAATTATAAACTGTATTAGGTCTTCCTTTACACACACACACACACACACACACACACACACATATATATATATATATATATATATATATATATATATATACAGACACACTCACGCAAGACACATATATATATAAACGCAATAAGATTTAAATGTGATGTTTACATATAGCAGAACATGTAAAATATATAATAACATGTTCCTCATATATATATATATATATATATATATATATATATATATATATATATATATAAGGAGGTGGATGCAGGTGCGTGGGTGGATGTGCGTGTGTCCACGTATATTTCTATTTATGTATGCATAAATTACTTTATTTACGTATGTGTTTACTCTTAGATTCACAGACTCCACATTCGCTCAACATGAAATCTGACGATAAAACTTCAGTATAAATACAACCATTTCAACAAAGTCTTTCATTTATCATTTTCAATTCCCTGACTTTGGATATCGAGTACTATAATCTCAAAGACTGATTCATTTTTGCAGGTTATTTAAAGCCAGAAAATAGTTTAAAGTTGTAAGAATTTTTCTTTTTGAGATAATAATGATTTATCCTCATAATTTCTTAGTGTCAGTATTGCCTTATATACATACATATATATATATATATATATATATATATATATATATATATATATATATATATGTATATGTGTGTGTGTGTGTGTGTGTGTGTGTGTGTAATTCGGCCGGGGAATTGTAAACTATACTGAATTCATAAATTACCGCATACTGAATTTATTTAATGAGGAGTAATTTCCCTTTTCATAAATTTATTCTCGCTTTTAAAGATTTTTCATAAAACAATTTGACTAGTTTAAATTACAGCGAGACATAAACAAAGTGTAATTTTAGCAGCAGTAATAGTACAGTTATTATCGGCAGACTAGTGGAATTACATCATACACATAAAACAAAATAAAAAGGGAATATTCGCATTTATATTGCACATATACATTTCACCCTATACCAACAGCATTAAATTTTTATATGTTGTTAAAATAAAAACATTTTTCGTATGAAATTTGTTTGCAAAGAGCTGTATAACTTGTTTTTGTTACAACTTAAGATGAAACAAATATGATCTTTATACTCAGTAATAAATTATTTTAGTTTGTAGGGCAGGGTTTGAAGATTATTTATTTTCCTCCATTTTCACACTTTTTCTCATATCTATCTATCTATCTATCTATCTATCTATCTATCTATCTATCTATATATATATATATATATATAACAAAAAATACATGGCGTATTGAGCTCTATTCATTTTAACTTATTACACGGTGTTTTATTTTTCTTTGTACCAGAAATTTAAGGGACTGGGCGATTTCTTTCGCCCTGTTCGAAGTTTCTGAGGCGTTCTTTTTATCCATTTTTCCTCGGATGCGAATTTACTTTAAAATTGTACTATCCAGGCTTTTCACCCACCGAAGCTATATATATATATATATATATATATATATATATATATGATATATGCAGCAATATCATAATTGTAATATTGTTGTTTTTTGGGGGTGTTTTTTTTTTTTTAACCAAGATGACATCAAAATGTGAACATGTCTAGCTATATAAATTGTAAGAAAGCAAACACGCATACGAATTGGTCAGTGGCACATAAGTTACAAAATATGGCCGAATGGTATGCTACGAAATTATATCGTTTATATTGGCAGGGGGCCATAATAACGGGGCACCCATGAAAATCGACTGGGAATCTGTTGGGAAAGATGTAATCAAAAATGTGTGATACAATTCCTGTCCAAACACAGATATAAGTTTAGATTTGTTTTCCGGAAGCAACATATGCAATATGCAAGATACAGTGAAATTCAAAGTATCAAATTGTCTGTACATTGAATATCGTTTGTTAAATGGATGTTATCTTCATATTGTTTTTGGGAATACGTTTGTGTGCAGATGAGAATTAATACCCAGCGTTGCACGAGCCGAATAAATTTTCTTTTTAACTTTCAGCACGTTATCTTTATTTTTTTTTTTTTTTTTTTCGTGTGACTTAAAATAGCACTAGCGAAATTATCGTAATTAAAGAAATTCGATAGATTTCAACTTTTTTTTGTTTTTGGACGATTCTTTATAGATGGTATGCATAACCCAATGATTGCGGATTCATTTACAACAGAAAAAGTTTTCCTTTTTTATACTGAATGAAGCTAATCCATCAATATTCAAATGAAAACAAGTAATTTGTTCCATTATTTTAATGAAATGTAAAATCGTATATATAAATAAAATTTAGATGAACTTATAAAAGTAACAGCATTGATTATTTGCCTTTATCGAGTGCTTATTTTCCATTGCTTTCAAGCTGGTATCTGAATACAAATTGGTTATTACATTTAGCGAAGAAACTTTATTTAAAAAAAAACAATTTGTAGATAAAATCAACCGGCAAAACAATATTTGATTTAGGAAAAAAAAATGATGCCGCAAGTAAAATTTGATTCTCCTACCTAGGAAACTTTGGTTCTATTGATAGGTTATTTTTAATTGTTTGAGTACACAGATATAATATTTCGACAGGTTCTCCGGTCATCATCAGAAATGTCGAAAGTACTTGCATATTTAAGTAAGACCTCATACATTTTATAACTTTAAGAAACAAGGATCATAACATTCATCAAGACGTTAATGGGTTAATATAATTTTAAAAGATAGCGAAGTTAATTCACCATTTTATCTCACTGACTTTACTAATTTACTTTTTTGTATGAATGATCCATTGTAACATAAATTGAACTGCACATAATTGATATATATATATATATATATATATATATATATATATATATATATATATATATATTAATGCAAATGTTATTATTGTTGGCACTTCTTAGTTAAAATAGACGCTTCATTTGTATTTATTAAACTTAGTCCTTATTTTCAGGTTACATTTTCTTCCGAGGATTTCTGGAATGTGCATATATATATATATATATATATATATATATATATATATATATATATAATATATATATATATATATATATATGTGTGTGTGTGTGTGTGCAAAACTTGCAATTTACTTACATACGTAAATAAATCCACTCCAAAATTGACAATCACTTGCCAAGCTGATGATTTTTTAAATATATATATATATAATTCATCCGTTACTTTATTTTTCCCCTCCGAATCCTCAGGCTGATTTAGTGTGTGTGTGCGCGCGCGCGCCCACGCGCTCAGGTGCTTTTAATACTTGCAATTAAACACTAATAAGGAATTTCTATACGTCTTCTTAAGATGTAAAATTTTGTGGAACAGGTTACTTCCATGAACACTTTAATGGGTCATTTGTTTTCTATCCTCCTTATCTCTATGTTCCCCACTTACTAGCATATTCTCTTTCAATCATATCCTACAACTCACTCGTCATTTCCATTTTGACTGTAACACCCGAGTGTCTCTCGAGTCTTTTTTTTTTTTGCTTATATTTTGTAAGAAAGAATACTTTGTTTCTTTGGGGGCTCAATAATGGTAATTAAACAATAACAAAGGCTGACATAGAACAATGTTTAAAATCTCCTTTAAGAAACTTTAAAAAAATACATTGGTATATTAGTAAATCCTCAACCTAACACGACCTGAGTTATTTGTTGAATTCCGATGTGAAGATTTCACTCTACATTCTTCGGTTTCCGAGATTAAATTTCTCGACTGAATTAAATTTCTCCCATAGTTTCCTGCCACCTGCAAATTTGTCTCACTCTTCTGTGGGTTCGCTGTGTCATTATTTAACGATAGTGAAGTCCGAGTTGGCGAGCGAGTCTATGGTGGCATTCTTTTCCAAGACAGGCATGGGATGAACGGGAGGGGATGTCGTTATTCAACGACCAGCTTTACAGGTGCCATCTTACCTCGGGCAAACTGTTAATTCTCCATTGTATCAGTATACTGGGCTTTCTTCCTCGGACGTTGACCGCCAATATCCGTCGACGTCTATAGAGGTGGGAAGGGAGTTGAAGCCTTTTTTCCACCAAACATGATATCCAACTACCCACCCGAGAACATATGTCATGAAGTATGTCTAAAATTTCTCTGAATTAAAGGAAATATTTAGCAAAAGAACTTCCTAAACACATACACTGTCAGTTTAGCCTTATTTTTTGCGAAGAAAGGAACCCTCCTTTTGTACAAGGTACTTTGTCAGGGTTGGTTAACAGAATGTCACGTGGGCAAGGTCATGCGTTTAAGACCTGTTGGACCTTTACTCCTGCGCGCAACAAGTGCTTTATCATATTTTTTTGATTTATTTAATTACTTTTTTTTTTTTTGATTGATTTATTTTTTCAAAATAACAGTAAAAAAAATTATTTACACAACCATATATAAATTTAAATCAACACTCTATGGTGATTGCTAATATTCATGTCATAGTGTAAATACCATGTCTGGAAATCGCATTGAAATCTGAAACTGACATTTAATATGCGGCGTTGATTTCTATATCCATGCTTGAACGCAATATTCAGACCAACATTATATATACTATTTACATTATTCGGACTATTGTCCTCATCTTTGCCGCCATATTTATTACAACGTTTCGACCGTTGTACGCTCCGGACTTATTCAGGTGGTTGGAATGTCGAACTAAACCATTTATTTCGCTCACTGGGGTGTCCTCAAGGACACATGGCATAAGGACAGGACAGTGACAGGACACAAAGAGTGTGAGTTCAATGCCCGTTGAAGACAGTGGATAACTGGAAGAGGGGAATTAACAGGAGATAACTGATAAGTGACATCCATTAAAACATGGCACGTGGAACTAGAACCATCTACCCAAGTGATCGAAATAAAGGGTCAGTTCGACATTCCAACCACCTGAAGAAGGCCGGGTCGTACAACGGTCGAAACGTTGTAATAAATATGGTGACAAAAGATAAGGACCATAGTTCGAATGATGTAAATAGTGTACATAATACTTCATCCCAGAAATATAGACAGATACTGAAGATTATATATATATATATATATATATATATATATATATATATATATATATATACACACACACACACACACAAATACACATATATACACACATATATATATATATATATGTATGTGTGTGTGTGTGTATCATATATATATATATATATATATATATATATATATATATATATATATGTGTGTGTGTGTGTGTGTGTGTTTATGATGGACTCTCCCGTCGTATTTGACGTATGAGCTCAGTTCCTAGGAACCGACAGCCAGAAACCAGCACATATGTGTTGAGTATAGTGGTGAAGGTTTTGTTCAGAACCAACCACACTTTTCGATGGGCCGAATACAGAGACCTGGTGCACTACGTGCCAAAAGGTCCCCAAACCACATTCTGTAATGTGTGAATTCGGAGTTGTCCTAGACCAGTTGCCAACCAAGGCTAGAATCTCTCCTGCTATTTATGCTATGAATCCATTTCTTCTCCCTCCAGCTATGGATATACAGCAGGACAGACTGGGTTCTATAGCCTTGGATGGCAACCAGTTTACCACACAAAGAAATGGCAAATTACTGCGGGAAAAAATCTGCATCGTCAGACATGATCGCCCAAGCGTATATCACGTATGACACTTAACTGGCCGATTCATGTCCAGTTACATCAACATAAAAACAAAAAAAATTAGTTCCATGAAACTGAACAGGTTGACTCGGTGTAGAGCATATCGGATCTAACGTCAGTTTATCTTGCAAAGAGGAACACAAGTTCAAATCCTTTTGGAGGGCGGATATATTTCTTTAATAAGATTTCTCGAATATTCGGGTGGGTAGACGAAAATAAAAATATCGTTTAATAAATAAATGGAAATTGTACTCAAATATGGGTATCTACTTGATTATATATAGATATATAGATAGATAGATGTAGATATATTTAGTTGGATTGATGTGAGTTTGTGACCCTGGGTTTCACGCTATTTGCGATTGTCAAACAAACTGATTATTTTTTAGATTTTGAATTTATATTTCGTTGCGTATATAGCATATATATATATATATATATATATATATATACATTTCACACACACATACATACATACATACATACATATATATATATATATATATATATATATATATATATATAATCATTTTGTCTCTCGCAAGGCAGAATGAAAGAGAAGACAGAGAATGGAGAGGACTGAGGAAAGGAGAAAAGGTGAAGATTGTAGTTATCAGGGAAGTAATTAAACGGTGTGGAGTAAAAAGAATCTGTTTATGTCGAAGTGACGGGTGCATTTAGCTACTTCAACCGTAAAATGGTGTGACCTAGATGTCAATCTATTAGCACGCTTTAATCCATGTGTTCAAGGCACCAAAGCAAAATGCCCGCCCTATCAGTTGCCATGAAAATATTTGTAGAGAAGACAGAGTGAAGCCACGTCACGTCGGTGAGAAAGTGATTGAAGTCGAGATGCCTGGCCAGGATCGATTATATTAAAGATCCTTCTATGGATTTTGTCAAGAATCTCTCGATGCACAGCAGGGCACCAAAACAAATATGGCAATAGTAATTCAATGTACGGACGAATGGTAGATTTGAAAATGTGCAAGATATATTCTATATATATATATATATATATATATATATATATATATATATAAAGAGTTTACAGTCCACAATTTGCATAATATAATACTTCAATATAACCCCACTTCAAACAAGTTATTGTGAATATGTATTTTAAAAACCGATATTATAAAAACACATTATAGATGTATCATAAAAAATATAAGCATATCCGGAATTTTTCCCAACATCCTTTTTTTAAGATAAATTTTATTGCGCATAATTAAAATTATTTTGTAATTGCCCATTTTGAAGATATTCATGGAACGACAGAGAGATTTAATCATTCGGTAATTTTGAACCGACTTTTACCTGTTATCGTCTTGCATAATTCACCATAGTCTGCTTTGAGCCTTCCACCGTTTGATTTCACCCTCTCTTAATCACAGCTTTTTGGTGTCATCTGGCTGCCTGTCATAATGAACCTTCTAACCTTATAGATCACGATTTGGACATAGAATATTTTTATGCTTCCTTTTTTTTTTAAATCTTTTCTTTTCTTTAGGCAGACTGTGTAAATTAGTTCATTCATTTCTTTTTTTTTTTTTTTAGGAAAGTCACTTTTATTTATATTCATAGAAACCATTATATTTTTCCAAGAAGATGGTGTTAACTTTCAATATAAGAATTATTCTAGTTTCCCGTTCATGGATGCCTATATTCACTTGTTTTAGTTCATATAGTCTCGGCTCAGAGATATATTGTGAATATATATAAAGAGTATACAGTCCACAATTTTCATAATATAATACTTCAATATAACCCTACTTCAAACAAGTTATTGTGAATATTTATTTTAAAAACTGATATTATAAAAACATATTATAGATGTATCATAAAAATATAAGCATTTCCGGAATAAGATGGTGTTGTCTTTTAATATAAGAATTGTTCTAGTTTCCCTTTCATGGATGTCTATAGTCACTTGTTCGCTTGTTCTAGTTCATCTAGCCTCGGCTCACATTTTTCCAAATCCAGTCCCTCGTTTTCTCAGTTGCGCCTCCAGTTTGGTTTGGTTTGGTTTGTTTTACGGTATATCAACCTCAATGGGTTATTTAATGCCGACAAGATTTTTTTATTTCTGATGATATTTCTTTTTTCAAAAAAGTGTAGCTAGAATAAAATATAAAATAATGATAATAGTATAATAAAATAATAATAATAATAAATATATATCTGGTAATTTTTTTTCCAAAAACGTATAGCTGGTAATAATGTTTCTTCCAAAATTTATTGCTGGTAATAATTTTATACAAAGTATTTCTGGTATTAAAACATATTTTTACCCTTTCATAATGTTTTAACCCAAGTTTGGAGGTTAAATATTTATCCATAGTTGGGACCTTGGAACACCAGCAATTAAGAGTTGGTTACACGCACCTCAAAACCTCCTGATCAGAGGCCTTGCTGTTAGGCGT
The DNA here is from genome assembly GCA_903632075.3 of Acanthosepion pharaonis. Taxonomy (NCBI): domain Eukaryota; kingdom Metazoa; phylum Mollusca; class Cephalopoda; order Sepiida; family Sepiidae; genus Acanthosepion; species Acanthosepion pharaonis. The sequence continues at coordinate 106,038 of CAHIKZ030000255.1, forward strand.
AGTTTATCGTCATACCCAGGACTGCCTCCAATTTGAATTGACTGATAATAATTTTCTTTTTATTACAAGAATTATACTGATGACTTATAGACTGGCTGATATTCTACTTTTCCCCCTCTAACTAAAATTCCTCTCTCCCGATATAAAATCCAAATGGCTGTAGTTTGAGAATTCATGCAGAATTTGTATTGATATTTTCGGAGATAAATGTGGCTAACGTAGCGTTGAAATTCTTACTTTCATATTCGCTGCAGGTTTTCTTCTGCTCTTGTCGTCAGATAGACAGGCTTTTTCCATTTGCCGGTGAAGTATAACTCAATCTCTTTTCCCGGTTTATTCAGTCTGAGTCAATGTCTATAAGATCGTACATTTGGAGATGAATTTTATTTTTTTTTTAATATGCAAAACTGTACGTACATATTGATGCAGATTAATTTTAATCTGACAGAATATATTGAGAGATCTACTTTGACTATCACAAAGCTAAATGTCACATCCACTCTCTCTCTCTCTCTCTCTCTCTCTCTCTCTATATATATATATATATATATATATATATATATACTAGGAATAAATATTTGTCCCTTATCTTTCGATACAACTCTGTGTTTCATGCACATAGCAATGTGAAGGTACAAGTTGAAAACTGATGAATATTTATTTTTCGTATAAATTTGAGCTATTTCACACCAAGCATTGTTTTATTAACATCGTCATTCACTGTGCACTTTTTACTTCTATCAATTTGTCTGTCTGACAATCTATCTATTTCTCCGTTTGTATGCCTGCCTATCTATCTATCTATCTATCTATCTATCTATCTATATATATATATATATATATATATATATATATATATATATAGTTGGCCACTCGTATTCGAGGATACCCGTCTATTAGGGCGGCTAGCGGCTAGCTAATCCATTTTGCAGCCGCTTGCTCAGGCGAATTTTTTTTCATTCATCACCCAAAGAGCCCACCTGTGGTTTATATTGCAACTATGCTGAGCAGACCTTAGTTACAGTTTTGGGGAAAGAGCGTGTTATTTAACGTGATCAGCAATTTGAACAATGCCAGCACTTGCAAGCACTCGGCCACGATGACTTTTGACTTCCTTCTATCACAGCTATCGATGGCCCCAAGGGTTCCGTCTACCTAATTTTACTTACAATTCTTGGGTCAACGCGTGGTTATTGTTTTCAGGCACTTTCCAAAAGTGCCGTACGCTGGGATCGACCCCTCTAATCCGATAACATCAGGAAGTCTCCTTTCTGACAAATCGACCATGGTGAGTCAAGCGATGCTGTCAGATTCCATCAATGTAGAACGTAAACTCCTTTCACAGTAAAACATAAATTTAAGAAATAATCGATTTTATTATGAGGCATCCTGCAGTTATTTAATCAAATTCATCAAAGCTTTATATTTTAAATTGTTTGCTCGAAAATGAAAAAGAAATACTTCAAATAAAATTAATTTAATCCTCAACGCTTTGGCAACAGGATATTGGAGTTAAAATTCACCTCTAAAAAATATCTAATCATAAGTTATCGTAACAGAATTTCAAACGAGGCTTTAGCCTCGAAGTGATATTATGTTGAATGTTTTTATTAGAGGAATCGTTGTCAACCATTATTAATTTTTGACTAGTATTTCTTTTATATTAAATTTTGTTGCCTTTCATCACAATTACACAGACCGTAAGTCTTTGCCTAGAGCTATTTTTTTTCTTTTCACATAGTTTAATCATGACCGAAGAATGAATAGTTTGAAAAATTATGCTAAAAAGCAACTAAAATTAAGATGAAAGAAATATTCGTCAAAATTTAATAAATGTTGAAAATATCTGATCTAATAATATTAAAATGCTATATAATATTACTACTTGTTTGCTGATAGCTGAAGCCTGGCGTCCTGAATAGCTTCCATGGAATGCAAGTAAAATGAAGATGTACTCATCAGAAATTAACAAACATGCTTCATTTCAGAGTAATAACATTCAAGATAATATTATATATTTAATGATAGCCGATGTTTGAATGTCTAAAAAGTTGCTATGAGAAAAAAAATAAATGTAGAATAAATACTAGTCAGAAATTAATAATGGATGAGTATGCTTCTTCTAAGAATAACAAAATTCAAGATAATATTATTATTTATTGACTACTGAGGACTGAAGATCTTATTAGTTACGATGAGATGATTAAAGAAATACTTATCAAAGATGAAGAATGGTTGACAATGTTTTCTTCTAATAATATAATTCAAGATAATACAGTTATCAATAATCAAGAGTGGTCTCCCTTTATTTTGTTACTCTCTTCTTTGAAACACCTATTTATTTTTACTTGGACTATAAAAGGACACTTTACGCGAGACATATACTCTCTGTTGAATAAAGATTTCTTAAAGCCTATACCTGCGTAATTTTGCCATTACAAATACTAATAATTGTTTATCGATAGCCAATTATTAGTATTTGTAATGATAAGATGGGAGTGGGGAGGTCGGCTTTCGGAGGGTCTCGAAAGGAAGAGATGGTACTGGTCACACCCAAGAGTGAAATAGTTTTGCTTACTGAACGAGACAGAGCAGCAGTGTGCCAGGCAGGTGAGGCGACATACACTATTAAATATACACTGGCCGAATGTTCAGACCTTGCTCCCTCAAGACAAAATTGCTATAATATAAACAACATGCATGAGATCTTCGAGAGGGCAAAAGTGGATGACATAATATTGTTTCTTAAAACAGTGGACCTCTACCAAGTAATATAAACCAAATTAGAATGTCAATGAAATCAACTTCTCTGCGAACTGTATATCTGAAAAGAATACATCATTGAAACCAGACACTCTACAGACCCTCTTTGTAAAGGTGCGTCAGTGGAAACTCATCTCCTACAAAATGATTTCTTACAAGGAATATATAATCTATTCATACGACTCTATTCTAAAAATCTTGTCGGCATTAGCTACCCCACTGAGTTGATAATGCCATAAAACGAAATAAACCCAGACTCAATTGAAATCATACTTATTATAAAAGCCAGGTTGTGTGTGTGTGTGTGTGTGTGCGTCTGTTCGTTTATATATTGGATCAGATTTCCTACATTTTTCAACCGATTTCAACAAAACTTCACAGGACTACGTAAAATTGCATTGCGGTGGTTCTGACAGCGCTAAAAATTGGAAAAACACAATTGTTTTTGCACGAAATTAATTTGAAAACACGATTAAGAGGCATCGCTTGCGCCAGAATGAAAGGGGGACAACTCATATCGAGTTATACTTATTATAAAACCTGTGTTCGTTTATATATGGGATCGGATTTCCTACATTTTTCAACTGATTTCAACAAAACTTCACTTGGGGGGGGGCAGGTAGTGTTTCTTATTGTCTTGCACATTTTTTTCTTTATTTTTACATTCAGAATGCTTTAAAAATTCCATTTAGAAGACAATTGTTTATAGTAAAATTCTATTCAATCGGTAGACTCATAACGATTGAAAACAATGTTTTTGTTTGAGTTTGGGTTTGATCAATTCGTAAAAAATAAAACAAAAGAAACAAAAAACAAAAAATAAAACTATTTAAGACATGCGTGTCCGTCAACCTTAAACAATAATCTTTGTCAATTTTATTTTTCAGTCTTTATGATGGTCGATACTTGATCTATCTCTTACTGTTACATCCCCGGGCAACGCCGGGTTCTACTGCTAGTATCTGTTATAAAAATTCGAGGACAACAAACCGATATATTTTGTCCTAATGTTTTTATCCCATAAATTTCGACCGTTTCATTCATCTGATCTCAAATTTGATATTATGGTTTGTTTGTTACGTGGAGTAATGTATAGCGGCATGGAGTGAGGAATCTGCGAGCCGAGAATGAATTCCAGTCGAATCCATTACATTCCCTTACGTGCTTGGAAAAGGTATGAATCCTCTTTTTTTTCTCTACCTCCACCCCAGCAATGGTAAATAGTAGGACAGACCCGGTTCTATAGCCTTGGAGGGCAACTGGTCTATCGCAGAAAGAAATGGCAACCTACTGCGGCAAAATCTGCTTCGTCAGTCATGTATCGAAAGACGTATGATCACCTAAGCGTGTATCACCCATAGCACATAACTGACTGACTTACTTTTTTTTAATCATAACTTTGTCGTTTCCTCTTTACGTAAAAATTACAGTAAGACAATAAATAAAAGAATAGTACTGAATTTCATTCCTTGTACAGATAATATCATCTGTTGAAAACGTGTAGATCCATGTTCAGATATTCATATGCTCCTAAAATCTAGGCGCGTTATATTTTATAATAAACAATAATTCTGGAGATATTCATAGCGAATACCTTAAAATCATTAAATGATCTATATACTTAACATATCTATTTTCCCTGATATTCGCTTACAATATTTCTGATTGCATTTAGCATCGCTGTCTTAATTTTTATTTCATGTGAGACAGAAAAAATATTCTAAATTGAACATTTATTTTAGAAAATACGTTTGTCTTTTTTTTTAATGGAAATCGTCGATCGATTGATATACGTGTTTACACAAACAGATTGTCTTCGCCTCTCGATATGATTCTGAATCTGCAAATACCGAAATTGCAGAAAAAAGGCGATACAAACGTTTTAAAAATCATTCAAATACTAATATGATTATTTTTTTTTTAACATCAACATAGAAAAAATTCTTGCGTATTAAAATATATGCTATTTTTTCCTTCTTTCAAATCTAAGCAGATTTTTCATTTCAATTTTTATTTTATTTCTTTTATTCGCCTTTCCCTTGGGACTTTTATTATTTCTTGATTTCTATGTCTACCACCAACAGTGATATGCCACGTCAACTTGAGTTAAGATTTTAATACATATCCACCATGCTTTAGAATTAATATTTTCTTCTTGTCGTGTCCCTTCAAGACGTTTTTATCCGCCGCTTCGTCTTTCCGTGTCCCTCCATGACATCTATTTATTCTTCATTCTCTTGCTATATCCCTTCAGAAGGTTTATTCTTTTTCCTCCTTCTCTTCTTCTTATTCTTCTTTTTTCCGTCTCCATTCATGGCATTTTCTTCTTTCTCTTGCCATCTCCATTCAGAAGGTTTCTTCTTTTTTCTCCTTTTCTTCTTCTTCTTCTTCTTCTTCTTCTTCTTCTTCTTCTTCTCCTCCTCCTCCTCCTTCTTCTTCTTCTTCTTCTTCTTCTTCTTCTTCTTCTTCTTCTTCTTCTTCAGGACGTTTTCTTCTTCACTTTCATCTTCTTGTAGTGTCCCATCAAGACGCTTCTTCTTCGTCCTTCTGCCTATATATATTAAGGCAAGGGAGTTAATATCTTCATTCTGTTTGCACAATTCATGATGTTAAGTGGTACTTAAATTGTGCAGTGCTTATAATTTTCTTCTTCTTAGTATTATTATTATTAGTAGTAATAGATGTAGTATTCATATTATTTTTATTTTATTTCAATTTGAATTAGACAGTTTGAAGAATTTATTTGTGTCACTGACCATTGTTAGTGATTCTGTTGGCAAAGTAGACTGATGCGCAAATTAAAGACAGATTGGCCGATTGTTTCAATTTGAATGAGGCTTTAAGGTCGTATTAAAAAAAAAAAATAAACAAGTCAGATTTTGGGTGCTAAAAAATAGATATTTTTTAAAGCGAAATTAAGGCAGAATTTAACGTCCCTAAATCCGTGGCATAAAATGGAATACTAAGGACTATATTTAGTAAAGATTTTCACTTGATTTTATTACATAAGTTTTATATAAATTAACATTACAAAGGTCGCATTAGAGTATGTGTTATCAACTCAGCCTAGCTTGACTACTCACTGAAACAACTTCGACCATTGAGGAGAAAATATATATATATATATATATATATATATATATATATATATATATATATATATATATATATATATATATATACATACATATATATATATATATATATATATATATATATATATATATATATATATATATATATATAAAAGAAAAAAAAGATATATAATCCGGTGTTCTTATAGATATTTTTATTTTTACAAAAAATTCGCTTGAGCATGAAATGGAACTAATGTCTTTTAATTTAATTACAAAATTAAATTCAGACTTTTAGCTTCCATTTTTGAAACATGGGTAGAACTGTGTAGCGAAAAAATATTTTAAATCAATTAATTTATAATATATATATATATATATATATATATATATATATATATATATATATATATATTACTTGCACATTTTCTGCTGCGCGATTCAATATATTCTATCGGCTACCTGGTTATCACTCAAGGTGGTGGAATCTATAGATGGTTTGGATCTTTTTACAGGAATCCTTCTATTGCATCAGTTGAACTCCATTAGCTTTAAGTTAATCACCCGAGTAGGATGTTCTTTACATGGCGATAGTCCGTGGTTCTCTTTTGTAACGTAACCCGAAAACTAGTGACCTTGCTTGCTATATATATATATATTAATACATTTTTTTTCTAAATTTACTATATTTATAAATGACGAATGTTCAATATTTCAACACTAAATATCATAAGGTAATTAAGTTGATATAAACTCCTTTCGTTCATACCGTTTCAAAAATAACAATGTACGATGCTGAAACATATTAATATTTGATTCAGATGTTTAATACACTAAATGTTTTATTGAAAGATCAGAGTTAATACTATATATGCACAAAAAGAGATTTTGACTGCACGGTCAGTTTCATGCCTCAGAGCGAGCTTAAGACTAAGTGCAGCTACTCCTTCATCAGGTACTATATATATATATATATATATATATATATATATATATATATATATATATATAAAACTAAAATAGACATTATGCAACTGGAATTTATAAACAGGGATCATATCATTCATATACAGGTTCGCGGTTATGTACTTTATTAAAATTGTTTGCGAAGATGTATTCTCGCCTTTTAAATCATTATCTTCTATATCTGTTTTATTTTGTATGAATGATTCATTTAATTGTAAATTGAACTGCACCTTACATTGATATTAAAATAACTGATCCAACGTGAAACTTTCGGATAATAACTGTTATATTCCTGTACTTATTGAGCGATAGATTTCATGCCACATTGAATGAAAAACCTACCAGTACAAAAGTATTCTCCTATTACCATATTAGTACAAAAACGCACAATCTTAAAATTGAAAATTCAACCTCAGCGTTGCGACCGCACGTTCCAAAACAATAACACATTTCTAAAAGCATTTTTTCGGATTACATCTATATTTTCGTTGTCCTGTTATTACCAAGAAGTAAAAAACAAGAACAAATCTATTTCCATACCTGAGAATGTCTGTAGGAACAGACGAAAGCTTGTAAAAACTAAAAAAGACCTTATGCAAATGGAATTTATAGACAGGGATCATATGATTGATATACAGGTTTACGTAATGGATATCCTAATGATATTCTTCATGTGGTTATGCGTGATAAAATTAATAACTTTCGAAAGGAAAAACAATACAGTGTTCAGAAATGTCCTGTTTATCTACGGCTTCCATTCATTGGTTCTCGAGGTGAGCTTTTGGCTAAGCGTATTTTGTCAGCCGTCCATGACTGTTTTTTCTCAGCTCAATTAATTATTCATTTTGCGACCCGTTCTGCCTTTCCCTCTATGCGCAAGGATCCTCTTCCCCCCCATCATGTTTCTTCCGTGATTTATTTTTTTAAATGTGGTTGCGGTAGCAACTACATAGGAAGGACATCCCAGCGTCTAGATTGTAGGATCAGGCAGCATGTCCCATTACGAGTTCTCAATCCGGAAGCTCCGGTTCAGCGATTACGGAGCACCTAATAAATTGCAGGGATTGTGCGAAGAACTTCAGTACGAACTGGTTCACTGTTCTATCCAGTTCGCACTCTCTTTTCCATTTGAAGGCACTTGAGTCTCTATATATTCGGTCCAGGGAGCCATCTTTGTGTAAGCAAAGAGATTGTCTCCTTGGCCTTCACGTCATTATTCTCTAGTGTGTTTCAAATTTTCCCCTCACACTCCGTTATATATACATATATAAATTTTTTTTTTTTTCCCTTCTCTCGTTTATTGTGTATATTTGCACAGCTTAAAAAAAGAAAACAGGAAGGAATATATATATATGTGTATAAGTTAAAGAAAGAGGCCCCCTCCATACCATTAATCTTTCATTTTTAAGTTTTAATTGTATGTAGGTTGTTTGTGTGACTTATTTATTCTGCAATTTTGAAAAATAGTTCCCAGTTGACCCTGATGAGCTTGGGAACGAAACCGGTTGGTCTGTTTGTTTGTGAGAGTTATCATCTCTTATTTCTTCTGTTATTTTCATAATGCCTTTGAGAAACAATCCATATTATTTTTTTCCTTGCAATATTACGGTTTTGCACCTCCATTTATATATATATATATATATATATATATATATATATATATATATATATATATATATATATATATATATATATTACTGCAGCTGTTATAATGGGAACTTCTAATTTGAAATACACGCCTAATAACTAATGTCCAGAACAATAATGTTTGAAGTAATAAAATAGCTGGATTAAATATAAGATCAGTTAAATCGTATATATATATATATATATATATATATATATATATATATATATATATATATATATATATATATATATATATATAACTGGTGTACAAATCTGAAATGTATTTAATAATAAATAAACATATGTTCTTTAACGTTTGGGACAACTGAGTTTCTGAGCAAAAAATATTTATTATTAATATAACCATTTATTTATTCACCTACATGCAAATGCCCTTTGGGAAAAAGTATGAATCGATATCTTCCCACAGCTCTGGTTTAAATCTCAGAACTTGAATTGTAACAAATCATTGTTATTCGCTAAAAAAAAGGTACTGTCAATGCAATAACGACTCGTTTAAAAGGATTATTCGTACAATCAAAAATATGTTTTAGCTTTAACCCTTTGAAGTCCACATTCGCATAAATGATGTATACAGCCAAAAATATTATCGTCAGTTTCAGTAGAAATATCTAAATGACATTGACTTGGAAAAATAATATTACTCGATGTTTTATTATAAATATAACAATGAGAAACTATGTCCGCTTTATCCCATATCAATGCGTTTTTGGAACAATTATGTCCCCCGGGACTTGTTGAAAAACATCTGCGGGACGCATATATCCCAGGGGATTCGAAAGTATTAAATAACCTACAAATGCCTCGGCCTTCTTCAGGTGATAGGCGTTGGAATTTCGAACAGAACCCTTTATTTCGCTCACCGGTTTAATTTGTTCTAGTTCCACGTGCCATGCCTTTTATTGATATCTCAGTATCAGTTATTTCTGTGTTGGGTCAAGTCACTTGATTATTATATATATATATATATATATATGATAACGATTTATAATTTTTTCTTTAAGAAGAACAATATTGGGTAAAAACTATGACAAAGTAGAAAGTTTTCATGTAATTTGTTATACTTTTTCCCAATTATATATATATATATATATATATATATATATATATATATATATATATATATAATGTATATTCGGGCAGCAACCCTTCTATTAAACATTTTTCGTGAAATATGGCTGACAAGGAATATTTAATTAAGTTTTTATTTAGTCTTTCCAGCGTCCTTACGTTTTTCCGTTTGGTAGGAGTAAGAAGTACAAAAATTTACCATAATTTTTACTATTCCAAGTGTTTTCTGCCAATTCATTATCTATTTGCAATAGGACTTTGCTTTTTTGTTAGTTTTTTCTTCACGTAAAAAAATCAACAGCAAAAAACAAAAGCTCCTTAATAATAGCCAAAGAAGTGTCCGAAAGCGATTTTGACAATGAATACACACACACACACACACACACACACACACACACACACACACACACATATATATATATATATATATATATATATATATATATATGTGTGTGTGTGTGTGTTAAATTTATGGGATTCTTTTAATGGATCTCATATTTATTCGATGATAAGTTCAATAGAATTATCAAACATCTTGGCCCTGAGGATCGTTTCGGTTCGAAACTCTTAATTCGGCTTATGTTTGGGCAGAATAAAATACTAATAATTTCCATGCTATTTTTAAGTTCAATTATTATTATTATTATTATTATTATTATTATTATTATCATTATTTTCTTTGATTTCTGGCGTTTACACATTTCTTTCCAGGTCCCGCCCAGGGACCTAAGGTTAGAAATGGCATCATGACACTTTCCACTGACAATTTATTATTATTATTATTATTATCATTATTATTATTATTATTATTATTATCCTATGAAAATGGTGCCTGCCTCTCCCTTAGTTAATTCGCACGACCGTTACGCCGTGCCAATACCGTATAAATAATAAACTAGAAAGAGAGGGAAAGACATCAATTGTTTTCTGTGGGAAAATTAAAGAAAGACAGAAAGAAGGGAAGATAGAAATTTTAACGAATGTTTAAGTGAAATGGAAAATGTTTTCAATTTCCAATCTTTTCATTTCTACCCACTTCTTAAAATAACGATTAGCATTCATGTTTCTGATTGTTATTGAAATATTTTGTTAAATTTATTAAACTCAAATATTGAACGATGCGACTGGGGAATTTCTACTGGGTCATAGACAGAAGAATTAAGATTCATTAGAAAATTCAAATAGAAAGAAAATTAAATTTTCACAGGTTAAAGCTTGCATATATATATATATATATATATATATATATATATATATATATATATATGTGTGTGTGTGTCTCTCTCTCTCTCTCTCTCTATATATATATATATATATATATATATATATATATATATATATATAGTGTGTGCATTTAGTCAGCAATTTTTCATTGATGCATGGTTCATTAAATACTATAGACGATATGAAAGGAATTTGCATAAAATAAATAGACAAAACTTGTCTATATTATTTAATGAAACATGCATCAATATATATATATATATATATATATATATATATATATATAGTGAGAGAGAGAGGGAGAGAGTGTGTGTGTATCCCTATATTCGGGCGCATAGCCAAATTTCATAATTTCAAGAAATGAAATTGTCAAACATCATTTTATTGAATTGGAAAATTAACAAATAATATCTTCAGTATGATTTCTCTTATTTGCGAATCAAAGGTTGACGCGCTTTGCATGATTCACATGAACTTGATGTAATAACTCTGCATTGCCATCAATTTTAGCTCATTTACTCTTTATACATGCAACCAAGTGTGTTGCATCTGTGATTTTCATTGAGTACACCTTTTTCTTTGGCATACCAGAGAATAAGTCAGTTCTTTCTTCTTTCGACACAACCATGTTTAATCTGTGGCGATAAAAAAAAAAAAAAATCTGCTTAATAAGATTTCTGACTTGCCCAGAATTTAGGGATAGTCTGTATATTAGATCTGGTGTGTAATGAATGTGATGTTTGACTAAGAAGCCTGGGCCTGAAAAAAAAATCAAATACGACACACACAGTGAGAATGCGTTCAATACAGGTTCATGCGGCATTTATGCAACAACTACCGCGAAAGACGCCACAGCAGCTCTGCTTATATTTGAGGCTTCATCAAGCGACAATACGTCTGGAAAACGGGTGGCAGTCATCATTAAAAATATTAAGTAATTGAATGAGTATATCCTAAATAATCCTAATAAATCGTAAATTCTATGTAAAATAATTACCTAACAGTGTCCCAACATATAAAATATTATATATATATATATATATATATATATATAAGGATAAACAACACCAGATTTGAATGATATAATCATACAGTACGTCGAAGCCTTAAAGATACAGAGTCGCTTAGTTTTTAAATATCCATATCCTGTTTGACAAAATATAATGTACAACGACAATCACAGCAACTTTGAAATGGTCTCTTTCTTGAAATTGTCGAATGCCTTCTTGTTGAAAGACAGGAACAAGAAGAAATCTTGTAAGATCTTATTATTTTGACCAAGAAAAAAATTAAAAAAAACAAAAAAAAACATTGTAAGCGGATGGTCGATGTTAGTCTTGCCGATTCAGTATATCATCAACTACGTCTCTGGGAAATCGATGCGAGTTATAAGTACATCAGGTCCTTACGTGATACTGGTGGATAGCAGTCAATGTCCAACAAGAGATAAGAAAAACGGATGATCAGATAAAATCCACTTGCCTGTGGAGCCGAAATCCAAGAAGGATAGAAATTCAACCATGAACAGAAGATAGACGGTAGAACATGGCGCCTCAACAATTTGGCCTACCATATTTGAATTTCCAAGACGACTATGTCTGGAATATTATCGACAGAGAGAGAAAGAGAGAGAGAGAGAGAAGAGAGAGAGAGAAAATTAGAATCTACCAGCCTCTAAGCAATAACATTGTGAATAGCACCACCATGGACCTGATGGCTAACTATCACATCCTAAGCAGGGATGCAATCGCTTCTGAAGCCGCATATATGTTGTCCTCGAAACATTTTTTTAATTAAACAATTACCTTTTATTTGTTTTTTTCTTTGTACATGCGTATAAATTTGTTTGAAAAACATGCCTCTTGTTTTTTCTTGTATATTTTTCTTTTTGTCGATGCTATGATATGTCCTCAATTGCTTGGCGCATCTCGCATAAAATAATTTATAATGCCGTAAATTGCGGCCTGCAAATCCACATTTCAAGCCTAAACGAAATTTTGTGGGTCCACCTATACAGTAAGTATTGGTCTAACTCATCATTTTGAGCTAAACATTTTGAGGTCGACTTGTACTCCGTAACTTACGGTATGTGAAATGTTCGCAAACACAATTCCCCAAATTCAGATAAAATATACGCTTGCATAGAGCCATTGTTTAATTTCCATTGTTTTTGAAAGCAAAATCAGCTAAATGATTTTAAATTCTGGTTAAAATATTTATTTCCGTTATGAATTACTGTTTCCGGAGAAAGGCATGGATCAAACTCTCCCTAGAATATGTCAAATCAGAAATGATCTTAAGCTCTCCATCGTTAATTATAATTTATTCTGACTACAAGAAAAATTCACTGGATGTTGATATGAAAAAATATTACAATGATATTGATTGCTCTGGAATTGGCAAGATATGGCTGTTATATCCTTTGAGGGACCGACGAAAAAAATTAAATTAAAAAAAAAATGGCTCCACTAAGTCTTTTGTGATGTTCAAAAATAAGCAATTGTTTGCTGATACATTTTATTATTAATTTACATCGTTATTCAAAGAAAGATATTTTCTGTCCTGATACAGAATTTACTCAGAAAGGGCATCATAGAAAATTCAGAATAGGAAAATAATCAATTGTATACTCATCAAATAACTCGGTATATGTATTAAATATTACGAATTTATTATATAAAATATGAAAATTGAACATAGAATGGACAGCCCTGGAGGTATATTTGTTCAAAACAGCAAGGTGCTACAAAGGCAGAATAATAACTGCAGAAGTCATGTTCTTAAAAGGTCTCGCCATATCTACACTCTTATATAGATGCCACACACGGCGCCCAGTTCGTTTAGGAATATCTAAACAAACATCAGCTATAGACAAGCATTTCCTCAGATGAATGATTAAAAATGGCTTCAAATGAATTAATCCTCTAGGTCTTAAAGAAGACAACACTTCACCACATCTTATAGATTGGCGTCACAGAATCATAAAGAATTTTACAAAATAATAGATAGCACATCACTTGAAAACTGTAACAACAACTTAAATGGATATTAAACAAAATGAATTGATGGTGAAATAATGATATAAGCAATATGACGACTTGCTGTACTACAAAAGGTTAGAGAAGAAATTCCCCTCAATACTAAAAAGGCGATAACTGTTAATGGACTTAAGAAAACTATTTTCATGAAAAAAATCTGTTTTAAGAGAACTTTATAAATTTCAAGCGAGATGAACGGAAACTGTTCGGTGAATAAATTTCAAACGTTTCTTGTATGGAAACTGCTATTTTTACCATTGTTCTAACCATAATGGAAACAAACACTGCCACAAGGTAAGTTAAATTGATATTTTAAAATTGTCGGCTGAAAATGTAACTGACTGAAGATTGTCGAATTTTCTATTTAAAATAATAAAATAACTGAACCAGTTAGTTTTTTCTTCGTGTTTTTTTTTTTTTTTTTTTAGATTTATTGAGTTTATTTGAAGAAAATGTAAAAATTGTAAAAAAATAAGGAAAAATACAGAATCCGTGAGCATTTCACGCTATCACACTTACGATTACGCCAAGACACTGATATATTACTAAAATAGTGGTAATGAAATGATTTAATTGGGAAAATTTCTAAATGATTTTATGGCATACGCAAATATTTAGAAAAAAAGAAAAGAAAAAGAAAGTAACAATTGCGTATCAGTACTAAGAAAAGATTTTACTAAGCAAAAAAGGATTTTTGCCACACACACACACAGGATATATATATATATATATATATATATATATATATATATATATATATATATATATATATATATATATATATATATATATATATATATATATATTTTTAATTAAAATAAAAATCAAATTAACTGTTTACCGATTCGGAGTTTCGAGTATATGGTATCACCTTGTCAGAAACTTGATTGTAAATGTCCATGGTAAGTGGATAACATATCCCCGAAACTCCGATTCGGTAAAGATAAGTTACACATTTAATTTTAATCGTTGCGATTAAAGCCCTGTATGTTCATATAAATCACTTTAATTAAACATTATTATTTTTTACGAAACAATTTTTTCTTGATTTTATAAGATATATATTTATATATATATATATATATATATTAAGAAATGGACAAGGTCCGACAATTTATTTATTAAAGACATTTTATGTTTAACGTTGTTATTTTATAGATACAAGTATTTAAGCAAATGCTCTGTTTATGATAAACAGTATTAAATAACATTTACCGGCCTGAATGTCCGAGAAATTTTCATAGAAAATATTCGTTCTTTGACAGGATTCGAACCTGCATCCTATACGGAACCGTCATATACGCTGACGTGCCTTACCGCTTAGGCTACAAAGAAGCGTTCGGTTTATAAGCAGTAAATTCGACCTTGTCTACCGAACGCTTCTTTGTATAAAATAACAACGTTAAACATAAAATATGTCTTTAATAAATATATATATATATATATATATATATATATATATGGGTCTGTCTCTCTGTGTGTGTGTATGTGGGTCTGTCTGTGTTTGTGTGTGTATGTGTGTGAGTAACAAATTTATCAATAAGATTCGATAGTGGCACTCTCGAAAATTTTCTTGCTAAGTAACTTTCTCTTTTAATTAGTGTGACATTCTTTATGTCAAAGTTGTGGTTGAATTTAGTTCTATGTAAAACTAACGCTTTTGATAAATTGTAGGAAATAAGACTCCTTTTATGTTCATACATACTTTTTAATTTCTGCAAGTTTCTCTAATGTATTGTGACGAGCCGTTCTGGCAATTTATTTTATATATATATATATATATATTGAAAGGAGCATTCTTGAGAGTGTCGCTATTGACACGTATTTAAATATAAATTTGCCCCCGAATCCAAGATTTCCCAAGCTAACTCACATAATTATGAAAATGTTTTTAAAAAATAATAAAAATAGGTTAAATTCATAACTTTATTATTTAAACTATATAACACACTAGCAGCATGGCCCGGCGTTGCCCGTGCTTGATTCAAAAATCGTACGACTCATACAGCAATCGCTATCACTTGACTTAAAATATTTTTGCTCTTCCTTGCCTTTAACGGAGTGCCCTTTGCCATGCTGATGTTGCTACATGCCTTACTTCTTGCCTATCTCACACTGCGAATTTTTTTCTAAGCTCTATACTAAACATTAAATCTGTTACGAAAAAAAGAACTAAACAAAATGAACACAAAAGGATCAGCTTTTAAAAAGGACTCATAACTGGAAAACCGAATGAAAAAGAATGTTAACAACAAATACTTTTCACACCAACCCAGTTCTGCGGAATCAGAATCAACGTTGAGTTTAAGCAAGCGAATGAGCCAATTGGATTAAAGTGTCATGCAGATTTAAATTTTTCCCACTTGTGACGAATGCAGCTATCGATATTTTGCATGCTTTTTAACATTCTTGTCAGTAGGCTTTGGCTCTCACGCTGGCCAATAGAATCTTCCTGCCTATTCGTGGCAGCCAGCTATTGGCTCTCACGCTGGCCAGTAGAAAATGGCCGCAAACTCCATAAAAAATGCCGTGGATGCATGAAAAAAATCGATTATTTCCACTATCGATGTGAGTTGGCAAATGCAAAGTCAGTGTTGGCCATTCCGATAACTTGGAGCATGTGCATGTAAATTTTGGTGCAAATCCGTCGAAAATTGCACCCATGCATTCGTTACACACACACACACACACACACACACACACACACACACACACACACACACATCCTGCCTTTTATAGATAGAGATAAATTAATCTCAAACTAAAATAATTTAAATACTATTAGGTTGGTGCAAAAATAATGACGTAATAATGTCGTTTTTGACGTATTTTTTAACGTCAAAAAACGACATTCTTACGTCATTATTTTTGCACCAACCTAATAATTTGCATAAAAAATTCAATGACATCACTTACTTTCGTTTATTGGACATTGAATTGTGTCACTTCGCTGCCTCCATAATTTCCGATAACCCGACGAATATTTATGAGTTTTTTTTAAATTTAAAAACTTTGAAAAATTAATAACATTTTTGCTCTTTTATATACTTGTATATAAATAATTGTTATAAAGTAAAATATTTGCATTTCATAAAGTCCCTCAGAGAATGAAACGAGTCGGCTAAGATAAGTTTTTCTTTTCAATTTATTCATATATATATATATATATATATATATATATATATATATATATATATATATATATATATATATATATATATATATATATATATATATATATATATATATATATATATATATATATATATATATATATATATATATATATATATATATAATATATAAACAAGGTGTGTGTGTCTGCGTTTGTGTGTCTTGACATTGTTTTCAGCATATGTGTTCGAAGAGCAAGGTTCGTTGTTCGCTATGGATGTCAGCAAAGGTAAGACCTATTTAGCATATCAATAATCAGGAAATGTGAATTTTGGTAAAAATTCAATTGCCTCGAGAAGTTCTATTTTTCTGAAGAATCTTAATTCTTTCTTCCGAGTTTATAAAGAAAAGACTGTAATCTTAGCTTCTCTGTTGCTTCACTTCTTTGCTCTCCAGAGATAACGAAAAAAAAAAATAATAATAATCAGAAGTCCGCCGATTTCTTTTAAGCCTGGCCTATATAATAAATTACAACAGGAGACAGCAATGGGAGGAAAGATCAGGGGGTTTATGATCTTTAAAGGCAAACATTTTTTTCCCCTTTCTTTAAAAAAAAAATGCTTCCAATCAATATTTTTCTCGTTACGTCGTCTTTTCTCTGTTTTTGATTTTTTTTTTTTTTAATTTTCTTACATCGAAATTTTGCATTGAAATATTTTATGTATTAAATTATATTTCCTTTTGAATCAGATATTTTCTTTTTTTTCTTTCTATCGCTTTTTACTGATTTCTCTATATACTTATTCGTCTTTTTCTCTTTGCATCCCGTCTCTCTGACTGCTAAAATAAATAATGTTTCGATTTCTTCTCTTTGCTTATTCCGTTTTTTTTTTCCCTTGTGGCTATTCTCAATCACTGTTCTTATTTAAACTTCATGGCGTCTTAATGTGGAGAATAAACAATAGCGTACATGTATTATATAGATAGTTAATTTGCAACCTTATAGACTGACCGTCAGTCATCCTTTCTGTAAAGATAACCTTCATAAATAACGTCACATTCAATCAGATTTAATTTTATTTACAGTAGAACTACGATACTAATTTTTGTTGTTGTTACGACCAGAATTTTTCTGCCATTGGGCATTTCCAGAATTCTTCATGTATCTGATAATTTGCGTATTCCTCAACCAATTTCGAATCGGAAACTTTAGCCAGTCTCTGTGGGTGGATTGTTCTTACTTGGCTGCTCATGGCTAGCGATATCTCATCTTGATTAATTATTAAGTTATTTCAAGTGCAATAACCCCGGTTCTCATAAGATCACTGATGCTAAGCAACGTCGAGCCTAGTCAGTATCTTGATGGCTGTCCCCTTTGGAATACCAGGGGCTGTAAGTTTTGAGGTACGGTTTGTGTAATGGATAAGGGCTAGAAATTGGAAATCCAATTTCCGATTCGGGTCGGGTTCGTTATATACGCGCAAGGGCTCTTGGGAAAGGTATGGATCCACCTTTTTTTTTTTCCCGGCTATGGGTTAATTAGCAGAGTTCGTATCAGTAAATCATTATTATCTTCAAAATATTCTTACAATCTAAAATATTTTCTGGATTTAAATAATCTGCAAAAGGTCGATGGGCTGTAAGAAAGCAAGTGGTGTTTGTACCGAATCTGTCGATATTCATACTACCCAGCCCAGGGATTGAAATTTAAGTTATTATGAAACAAAATTCCCTTAACCACCGCATTAATTCTCTGGGCCATTGTCTGTATTTTCTTCTGACAACTGGACGCTTTCTTTCTACGAGTTCCTTGGAGTTCATTTTGCTATTTACTTATACTGAATTCAATTCTTATAGATAATTCAACGAAAATATAACATTTGACGAGCTATCGTCTTGTCAAAATAAGCAGCTGAATATATATATATATATATATATATATATATATATATATATATATATATATATATATATATATATATATATATATATATATATATATATGTGTGTGTGTGTGTGTGTGTGTATGTAAATCTCTAAACAAAAATAAATAACATTTAATTATAAACGTAACCTTCTATAATAAATACGATAATACTTAACATACCAACGAATTAAATAAGAAAAAAAAATAATTTTGTAATTGAAATATATATATATATATATATATATATATATATATATGTGTGTGTGTGTGTGTGTATATATGTAAAATCTCTAAACAAAAATAAATAACATTTATAAATATATATAAATATATATATATATAAATATATTGAGGACATATATATATATATATATATATATATATATATATATATATATATATATATTATTTTAAGCAATGATAATATAAATATATATTTAATTAAACTAGAATACACCTACATTTTCCAAACTCAAGTAGAATCAACTAGATTCGGGAAATATTAAGCGCATGATGTCGAATTTAAGATTGTTACATTTAACTTTGATACTCAGAGCCGAAGGAGAGAAAATGTATAAAATTATAAAAAGATTATGAAGGCCAAAAAAAAGAACAATTAAAAGGAGAACTGATCTCGACATTCTACGTATGCACATACGCACCTGTCCACACTGAGCATACTCGTGTCACACGCTCCACTCGTCTGGGGATATCAGATATATATATATATATATATATATATATATATATATATATATATATATATATATATATATATATATATATATATATATATATATATATAGAGAGAGAGAGAGAGAGAGAGAGATAAAATGGTTTGGATAAATTGTCATCTAAATTACGCAATAATGAAAATAACACTGACATCTCATATTAACAGATATTTTCTGCCAAAATTTCACAAAAATATCTTGAGATACCAAAGCATCAATTTATTCAATTAAGTCGCCTCAACCACGGCCACCAGACGATTTTGGAATCCCATGCAACTCTTCTGAACGGTCTCCATGCTGCCATTATCATTGCCTTCTGTTTATCTTTGGTGTTACAACGAGTCTTGAGGGTGTCTCGCTTCCCACATAATAACAAGTTTGGGGAATTATGTGAAGGGATATAAGAGGTGACGGGATTGCAAAAAATGTCTGGCAGCCATGACTGGATTCTCCTGCTTGTGTGGTATGATGCAGAGTCCTGTTGCCAAGCATAGGTCTTCCAGCAGCCACCCACTTGACCCATGACATCACTACCTCCTCAAAGCATTTGATGTAGACCTCCGCGTTGAGTCTGTGGCCCTCGCTAATAAATTCAGATGTTAATTTTTTTATGAAACGATCAGAGTGAGTTTTTAAAACTGCCGCAACTTCGTAATGGCCATTAAAATTATCCACCTCTTATCAAATTCTTTGAACTGTCCTTGGCTTGACACCCAAACACTCTGAAATGTTCGTATTCGAACTTCCGGCGCGAATGCCAAACAGTACACCATGCCGAGTGAATTGCGTCATTGTGCCCTTTTTCTCACAGACGGTGCCCAAATGACCCTGCTCTATTGTGCGGTCGACAAAACAAATAAACAAACAAAGCGCATGCGCGAATTTAAATATATAAAATGGCTACTATTTATCCATCGCACCCTGTATGTATGATATTGATGAGAAAGATTGCTCGACATCGGAGATAGAGCATATGTAAACGTAAGCAATATGTATACAGTGAAATTATGGCTGCGTGCCCTAGAGGTTAGAATGTTTTAAGGCCCCAAGTCCAATACCGGTGTTTGAATCATATCATGGTCGATTTATCAAGGCGAGAACTTCCTGATCTACCTGGATTGACGATCTTAGTGGCAATTTTGTGAAGTGAGTGAAAACTATAACGCGTTGTCTTGTAAAGGAAATTATATAGGCAAAACAGCTACCCGACCCCGTGTCTACGGGCAATTTTTGCCCTAGCATACGGGTTCGGAAACGCTCCACGTTAAAAACAGCCATATGCCACATCCCGCCTTGTGTGGAGATCTTGGGTAAATGCCGAGATTATTAAAAGAACGAGAAATAAGAAGACGGTAAATTGTTTGATTTTGTCTGTTTAACGTCATACAACTCCTTGTGGGTCATTTAGTGCCAAAAGATAGTAGATAACGATTGACTGTATATTTAAATTCAAATTGAAAATCAAAGTTGACTGAGAGAGTTCGACAAACAAGACGTGTTATAGAAGAAACTGTTAGCATAGAACTTGCGGTTACATCTAGCCATTTCAACTGTAAAATGGTGAGACCTTGCCGCTAATCTAGTCAGTCAGTTATGTGGCATGCGTGGTACACGCTAAGGCGATCATGTATCGTTCGATACATGACTGACGAGACAGATGTTTCCCCGCAGTAGGTTGCCATTTCTTTTTCTGGTAGACCAGTTGCCATCCAAGGCTGTAAAACCAGGTCTGTTCTGCTCTTTAGCCATCGCTTGTTGGGGAGAAGAAGAGGATTCATACCTTTCCAAAGGGTCTTAGCATATTAAGTGTATGTAATGAATTCGACTGAAATTCGGACCTCCTTTCCAATATATCGATGAATAATTAATATATCCCAGCAAAAAACATTAGTTGATATTATAAATAAGCTAAACAATGTCCAAAGTCTTACGATAGAATTTATTTATGAAACAGAATCAAAAAATACAATTCCTCGATATCAGGTGGAGCAATGGATAGCGGCTCGGATTGAAGAATCGCAGAGCCGAGTTCGAATTCCAGTCGAATCCATTACATTCACTTACGTGCTAATACCCTTGGGAAAGGTATGAATCCTTTTCTTCCCAGCTATGGGTAAATAGCAGTAGACCGGCTGCTTTGGATGGCAACTGATCTACAGTTGAAAGAAATGGCAACCTACTGCGGGAAAAATTTGCCTCGTCAGTCATTTCTAATCTAGTACTGCGCTAAAATTCATGAAGTATCGGTACCATAGATGAATGTTAATCACAGGAATTACCTTTTTTTCTCTTCTCCCTTCTATTTAATTATTAATCTTATTAACTGTTATATCTCGTACAAGATATAATAAACAAAGTAAACCCGAGTGTGGTTTTCAATAATAATTTTATAATCGGATGTAGGTATGTCAAAATACAGAGACAGCGTAGGAGTAAGCTAACCGCAATGGTGTTAGTAAACGAAGACCTTCTTTTTTGTCACCCTGTACTGTTTACTGTGGTCGTACTTTATCGGCCACCAGAACGTCCATTATCGTGAATGGGGAAGTTGGGTTATCTCATCACAACATTAACTCTTGTAGCTCTTTTCTTTTCTTTTCTTCTGCATCTTTATTCGTATTATTCCCACTTTTTATTTACTTTTCTTATGACCCCCCCCCCCAATTTTTTTTCATTTTATTTCTCTCGAAAATCTTGAGGATCTCCGTCTACGTTGTTATTGATCAAACGCCATCCCAGGAATCTATTTTTAGAATTATTGTTCAACGTCTAAAACACCACCGTTGACTGTTCTCTTGCTTAATTTCTCAGCATTGACTTTCAGCTCCTAAGGTAAAGACGAATAGAACAAAAATAATTTTCATACGAGGGGAGGCTGAAAAGTTATTGGCCTGACGAACCAATGCTCCAAATGTGATCAAATGCCCAGCATACGTTTTTTTTTTTTTTTTTTTTTTTAACGAACAGCTTATTGGTTAGACAGAGAACTTTTCAACACCTGGTGTATAGCCAGTATATTGCTGCAGTCAAACATTAGATTTTTATTAGCTGATTCGTATATTCAAAATTCCAACTTTTTTTCAAAACAAAATGAGAAGGAAATTGGCTTGGATGTAGCGTACTGTTTATTGCACTAGAAACTTAAATAAGTGATCCGAGTTCAAAGTATTTTCATTATGCGCGATGAAAAGACATGAAACCCTCTTCACTCAACTTTGGATTAAATAACAGGGAATTCTAGGCCTTTTACCTGGGATAGCAAAGAGTCGAAGAGAATCTAAACCCTCAATAAACTGGACTTTATAGGATAAAAATGTAAAAGAAACCAAAATTTAAATTCAAACCATCGTAAATAATAGGGTAGCCTGGGCACTTTGGCCTTGGTAGGGCAAATAATATAAACAAAGAAAAGTATGATGTCAAACGCTTTTACATAATATACATAGTTGGATCGGATTCTTTAGTTATGATAGGGAAAATATATAAGAGAAAAAAAATCTTTGAATTCAAAACATCATACATACTTAGAAAAAAATGATGTCTATAGTCTTGGTAGGGGCAAATATCAGAGAAAAAAAAACTCTGAAGGCAAGTCATCGTAAATAATAAGGCACACAGAATTCTTTAGCTTTGATAGGGCAAACAATTAAGAAAAAGAAAATTCTGAATACAGACCATCGTAAATAATGACAGACTGGTCGCTTTAGCTTTGATAGGGGAAAATATACGGGAAATAAAACTCTGAATGTAAACCGTCGTAAATAAATAATACGACAGACTAGACACATTAGCATCCATATGGCAAAAATATAAGAGAAAGAATAATCCGTTTGAAAATGACCCTAAATAATAATATAGAATGTTCTCTTCAACCTTGGTATGGCAAAATTGTAAAAGAAAGAAATCTCTGAATTCAAACAATCGTAAATAATAGCAAAGACTAGACTCTTTAGCCTTAATAGGGAAAATATAAGAGAAAGAAAACTATCGTAAATAATAGAACATGCTCAACTCTCCAGCCTTGGTAGGGCAAAAATATAAATGAAAGAACATTCTGAAATCAAACCATTGTAAATGATAGAAAAGTCTGACTTCTTAAAAATGTTTTTGGGCAAATAATTTAAGAGAAAGATAATTTTAAATTCAAATCATCATAAATAAGACGGACTGGGCTCTTAAGCCATGATAATGAATTATTTCATAGAAAGAAAACTGTAAATGCTAACTCTTGAAAATATTAAGACAGAGGGATTTTGGCCGATGATAAAGCAAAAATATTAAAGAATGTGAAGACAAACCAATATAAATAAATCTTTAGATTTCATAGGGGCATAAATATAAGAGAAAGAAAATTCCGAATGCAACCTATCTTGAATAACATGGCAGTCTAGTCTCTTTAGTCCTTGAATAACTAACAGTGGAGCATGTCTAACATCTAAACTATCTTGTATATTTAAGAGCTCTGTCAATCTAATTTTCCTTAGGCATACCCAATCTACTGCCTCGACGAGGATAGTATGTTTGGTGTCCTTGCACTAATAATGTGTTACATGAATCGTGTCATCATCGTATAATCTGATAAAATATGACATTCTCTGAACAAAATATCACTATCATTTCATTCCATATCACCCGCTTTTTAACGCCTAAAAATAACGTGCACTTTATACGGGAATGATATAATTTTGCTTGTGTGGTGGAAACGTTAGCTCTACTTACCAGTCAGCGTCCAAAGAGACACCGACTAAGTTGTGCATAGTATACGAACCGCAATAACATAGTTTTTCATTAGAGCTGTTTCGATTTGAAAGCACCCTGAAAATAAGTGTAATTTCTCATTTTCTGCGTAGCTGCTCGTTTCCCTTCTGCTCAGGTCCATCTTTGTCTATTCAACGACCAAAAGAGGCAAGCTGTCGTTTATACGGCAACTTTGCTCGGCGGACATTAATCACAGTTCCAGCAAAGTCACTTAAAGTTTTGAATAAAGTGTTGTCCTTTTCCTAGGCTGGTTGCCAACCACTGCTAAATAGTATCAGTTATTTATTATTATTTTATTTATTGTTATTTTAATAGCTGAGTGGAATAGTAGAAATAGATTCATACCTTTCTCAAGGTTTTTTGTGCAACAGTTGATGTAACGAACTCAGAAGTCGAACCCGGGTCGCCAATTTCTCGATCTCGGTTCTTAACCATTGAAACTACCTTGCAAATCCAAAAGAAGTCGATAAATCAATAAAAATCTAGCTTTCATTTAAAGCCAGAGTTTGACCAAAGATAATCTCATTCAATAAAATAACATGTGAACACTTATCTGAGAGAAGGCGAGGCATTTTGCCTGCAATGGAATTCTCTAAAACGATAAAGTCCAGTCCCAGATGGCTGCCTCGGTGTGTCTCCTTTAAGAGTAGGCTGTGGTTGAACCTTGACGCCTGAGGCGTCACCAAAAGGGGAAAAATGCCGAGAAGGTTGGACTATTTTGGTGCTTTCGGTTTTATGTACGCCTGGGATTCTCACTTGATACTAAATCATATATCACATTTCTTTCGAGTAGGCGGTCGTATAAATATCAATTGTAGCGAAAGCGTAACAAGTCAGATTATCTATCCGACAATGGACGTGTAGTGCATTGCGCTTGCAGATACAAGTTTCGTAGCTGAAGGAAAGACAGTTAGATATTTTTCTTCTTCGTTTTCTACACTAGGTGACATCTGAAGCGGCCATGTGTCGCGTTAACGTGACATCATGGTTTTCGTAGAGCGAAAACGAATGACGGATTTAATCTTCGGATTACGAAGACACAAAACAATAGGGAATAAACGTTAGAAAAGTAGTTGAATGTTATTCTCTATTAGATTGTTACTAGTTGATTTAAAATATCTTTTTGCTTTCTGGAAAAAATAGTTTTAAGCATGTAATTGTCATGATCAAATTCACCTTCTTGGGTGCGAATTAAATTTGATTTACTGCCTGTTATTCTGAAAACATTTATTAGCTATTCAACTTTGGTCGGATATTTGAACGACTGCCTTTTCTTGCTTTGTTGCTAGAACAAAGTTTAATCAGTATTTTTCTTCGTCCATTGTCGGGTATATAATTGGATGTAAAACGCTTTCTTGGGAAAGACGAAATCAGGAATTTGATAACAGGAACAATCAAATAATATACTGCACACATGGACTCAGAAAAGTTACACAAGGAGCAAATAATCAAAAATCACATGTGTGTGTGTGTGTTCATTTACCGGGTTGCGGAATAAACGCTATTATAAAACAATATGCATCACACAATTGCATCTTTAAAAATGTCTGGAAAATAGTGAAGAAACTTATTACATGCTTTACCCCCATCAAACCGATAAAAAGGTTAAGAACACTAGAAAAACTCAATAAAAAACTCATCAACTTATATATATATATATATGTGTGTGTGTGTGTGTGTTTGTGTGTGTGTGTTGATCGTGTTTGAAAAAGAAAACATTCCTATAACTCTAGATATATATACTTAAAAAAACTACATATTCAGTTAAAAGTAAAATAAAATTAATCCTTGATAATGGCCAAAAGCATAGCCGAAAGCGCTTGGATATATAAAACATCCGGACAATTTTTATATATTTTATGTCCTGAAAAGAAGAAAATTATAAGAAGACACTAAAAGATATATAAGGAACTTAACCACAGCAATTTTTCAATCATTTTAATCGAAACTTGCATAAAAATGAATTGCTGTCCAAAATACGCAATTACATATTGTCATCCACCGACAGATGGATTCGCTGTATAACCGCACATCAGTGTGGCTAGACGTCTGGTTGTCTCTAGCGAGGATCGAAACCTAACTGAATTGACATCAGTCGGGGATTCTACTACTAAGCCGTTGGCGCACGGCAACAACGTCGGTGAATTTAAGCGTATTTATTCTTAGATAAACGCACAGAAGCTGCGAGAACACGATTCGATTTACCGAAGTTATATATATGTGTGTGCGCGCACGCGTGTGTGTGTGTGTGTGTGTGTAAGCAAGATGAATCTTGACTTAGAAACATTATAAAGAAATACACTCCAATTGACAAAAAAGAAAATTAAATTATCTGATATAAAAAAATTAAAACTGCTAACTAATAAAAAAAAATAATAATTCACCTGCAAAATCCAAACGACAGAGGACCAATATTATTAAAGAATTTAAATGTGCCTTAAGGGCCTGTGTTTCTGACCATTCCAAATGCGTAAATAATTACATTGTATGTACTACAACATATTTAATAAGAATATTCACATTACATCTCTCTGATCATAGCTCAATAAGGTCATATTTAAATAGTCATGGAGACGTACCAAACTCTATCCGTGACATTCGTCCATAGTAGCATCATCCAGATGTAATTAAGGCTAAAAATAATGAAAGCATTATTAATAAAAAGAAAAAGTCAACACTTATTTTTATAAATTTGCAAGCCTATCTAGCGAGATTAATTATGGCTGAACAATGAATGGTGCTCCACACTTTTGATCTTGTACCACATCTAATTTATGTTTATTTTAGAAACATGGTCAGCACATTGTGGCCGTGTTTATTATTATAATATAATTATAAACACGGCCACAATGTGCTGACTATGTTTCTAAAATAAAACATTTCTAGACACATACATAGAACTCTCCATATATTCATTTAAATGTAAAATAAAATCAATCAGTTATAATGATCTCTCTCTGTATATATATATATATATATATATATATATATATATATATATATATATATATATACAGATATATATATATAGATTATATATAGCATAAGAGATTATTTTATCCATTTTGAGCGTTTATATATATGCCATTTGCTCGTGAATTGCATATTGGTACCATGTCTAATTTGATGTTTTATATCTCGAGATTCTTGACAAAATCTAAAGAAGAAGACATGTCGACTTCAGTCACTTTCGCACAGCTATGACGTGGCTTCTCTCTGACTTTTCTTTAAATATTTTCATGATAATTGTTCTGAAGATCTTTTATCCTTGGGAGCTCGACTGCGTGAATTTAACCATACTACTAGATTGATATCTAAGTTTCATCGTTTTACTTTTGAAATAGCTAGTGGTAACCTTATGTTTTATTCTACTAGATTCTTTTCTGCTCCTTTTTACGTTTGGAACTCTCTTCTACCACTCACTACCTTCAAAAATCTAAATGCAACGTCAACCGCAATCCTTTGTTTTCCTAATATCTATTCTTTTATTGCCGTTTCTGATCACATTCTGATCCACACCCAGTAACACCTTGGATCTTGCTTGGACTGAATTGATTAAAAAACAAGCAAAAATAAAACTTAAAATTGATAAGACTATATAGATATTTTTCCAGTTTATTAGTTATTTGCTTTCCTTTCAGGATATTAGTTTAATATATTTACCATGTCTGCCATGTGTTTAACAGGAACAAGCCATTTTCAAAATGCAAGCTTTATTATTATTGTATCTAAGCTATTATGGGTGTACACTATCCTTTTTAGGCAATCATGACTCACTAGACATTCGTTTTCTTAATATGACTTCTTAGCGGAGACAGTGAATTTATGTCCCGTTTCCGTCTTGACAGTTTATAATTTAGTTTTCGTTCTCTTAGAGAAAGTGTTCATGATGGCTTCGAACATCAAAGCTTGCATATTCAATTTTTAAAATATTTTGTTTTACGCAAAAAAAACCCCCAAAAAACCAACAAAACAAATGAAACAAACAAACATTGTTTTGCTATTCTTTCCCAGTCGTGTCCTTTGTTTGTTGATTTTTCTATCGTGGTATTTAATCCCTGGCTTGGAAAAAGAGAAGGGATAGATGCATGCCTGCTTTTCCAAAGGGCATTTGAGCGAGAAATCAGGCGGGAATTTGAACATGGTCCACCGAGTCAACTTTCCGCGCCGCTGCACTTTAAGCTACCCGAGCATCGCTTTGTACAGAACGTACACATCCATGTTAGATGACGACCAATGAAAACAAAGCGTGATCAATTCATGAGAATTTAATTTTGTTTTAAGATGAATGTATATAAAACAGAATATTTCCCGTTGCTGATTCACAGATAGGATGCAAGTACTGGTTGCGACTATTCAACATGCCATGTGCTCATGTGTCTGCTGAAATCGGGAAATTAGAATTCACTTGTGTTCTACAGGAGTGAAAAACAAAACAATCAGCAGACTTCTTTAACCCATAAACAGCGGGCATCCTCAGTTGAGGTTTCAGTCAGATCAGCAGAGACTATGGACGATGTATTAATCCCAAACATCCCTACACGCATGCCACTCATCTGCCACTGGGTGGCATGCCACTAGCGTTTACGGTTGGTAGCCCGCTGTCGGACCGCTCGCTTCTTCGTCTCGGCAATGTTACCACTGGCAGAACACTAGAGGCTCACATGCGGCCTGTCGGTAGCTGCCAACAGAGGACCGCTGGAGTTGCCATCGGCGGCTTGCGTGTAGAGATATGGGCCTTATTCGTTCAGGAATTGGATCTAAATCACTAATCTGCACTTCTAGAATTCAAGAGGTTTTTATTTGCTTCGATTCCCGAGTTTAATATTCATTAAGCTCGATTCATTTTCTGGATCCTGCAAGCCAAGCTGACTGAATTACACGCCAGAGGCACTGTTATATTAGCATGCATGATTCTCGAAGAGAAGAGAGACAAGAATTATGATAGCTTCGTGCAAAGAATGAAAAACTGAATTGTGTCAGGAATGATTCAAGTAATGTTTATTATAAAATTTTAAATGTAGGAACCTCAAAGGTTTTCTACACCATTTTTTTTCGACTTTCTTTAATCTAACAGAGTTAAAATACTTACACGATTTACATTAACTCGTCTCTTCAAGGGCACATGGCCCAGTGGATAAATCCAGTGACTTGACCCCAAAGATTGTGAGTTCAATACCTGGATACAGCAGAGGTGAACAAAAAACTAGGAGAGTTGAGTTAAAAGGGAGATAAGTGATATTGAGATATCTGGAAGAGCCATGATATGTTGAACTAGAATAGTCTACATCGTTTTGACGAAATAAAGGGTCCAGTTCGAAATCCCAATCAGCTGAAGAAGGTCGGAGAGTACAACGACCGAAACGTCGGGAATATGGCAACGAAGATGAGGGCAACAGTCCGAATAATGTAAATAGCGTAAATAAGTACAATACTTCATCTCAGAAATATAGACAGATATTAGAGTTAAAATATATTTTGTTATATATAAATAATAAAAATAAGCAAATCCACGTTAAAAATGAAATTTGCCGTTTGCTGTCGTGAACGTTCGTAAAAACCTTTCCCGGCGTTTAAGGGTTAAACAACTCATTTTCGCTTTAGATTTCATAATGAAGCATTATAGTGTTTAAGTTGGATTTTGAAGGTATTTTTCTAATATTAAAATTCGCCCAATACAAGCCTTAAGAGTCACTCAAGGTAGAGGGTTTCTGTATAGAGTGTTTGATACAGATGTATATGGTTTTGTTACGAAATGAAGATTATGAGAAGGACGAGGTAAGATAACGAGTGACCCTTGATCCTTGGATTGAAGTGGTTATGATTCAGGAAGGCCGTCTGTTCCATGTTACCGTGGAACATTCTTCTTACAATTGGAATACAGAGGAAATGTGGGTGATGGTTTGATTAATCCCTATTTTAAAATATATAAATTAATAATTTCTGAAATTATATTATTTATAATTTTAGCCCAAGCAAGGAAATAAAGTCACTACGGCGTAAGGGGTTACAGAGTCTTAGAGAATGTGAGAAAAAGAAATCATTATTAAGTAGCAAGAACAATACAAGAACAGGAACTATGAAGACAGAGTATAAGAACTGATATTGCATTTAAATTTTTGAAGATCAGAATTTACTTGAAAGCCGTAAGCAGGAAGAGATTTCAACAAGAGTAAAGTGTGAGAAAAGAAACTGTTAGCATAGAACTTGCGGTTTGATCGCGCCATTTTAATTGTAAAATGATGAGACCTGCCAACATAGTACTGCGCTTAAATTAAGAAAACCTAAGTACCATAAGGAGAGTTCATCATAAAGTAGCTATGACCTATTTTCGGCCACGTAATGTTTACCATCAACCATTTTACACATGATCGAGTGATGTCTAATATGCCGATAATTTCAGAAATTAAATGCCTCATCTACCTTCTACTGGAATTCCTGTGTAGAATAACGAGTTTAAAAATTATTCATTTTCTGCCATACTCGAACCCTGCCATGTACCCGAAAGAACTGGAACCGTGATGTATCGGTCCATGTCACATATTACCAAACACCCATAATCTAATTAGCGAAACCACGAGCTCAGTTAAGAAGTTGTGCTGTGTCGTTGTATTAAAAGTAACGCTCTCATAGCACTTCGAATCTCATCTCTAATGGAAGCTGCAGAAGACTGAACTTTCCCGGGTTATATGTGTCTGCTAACTTCTGCATTAATTGTTGATGCATTTTGAAGTGTCTCTTATTTATAACTACAAAGAATTCCAGCCAAGCGCGTCTGGGCACGGTCATTAATGACCAATTTTCGGCCACTGAGCTCTCCTTCGTGAGTTGTAATGCTTTCCATCAACTGTTTCCGGTTTACACATGACACCTTAGATCGAGAGATGTCCAATATCCCCATAATTTCAAAAATAGAATGACTCATCTCTCTACAAGCTAATGTCATATTCAACGGGAATACAAGCGTCGCAATATATATCTTGAGCAACGTAGCAGGTCTCTTCACTGACACGCTCGAATACAGGCGACGCTTTAATTTTCTGAGAAACGTAGTAGGCGTTATCATTGACCCACGAGATAGCAAAACAAAACTGATATAGTTCGAGATATCACGCCAAAGAACGTTCGTGCCACATACCATTTTTTTTAAACTGGTACCGTATGATTTTTGCCATAACAATGTATATTACTTTCAAATTCACTCTGCAGCAATATTTTGTTAAACTGTGTAGCAGAAAACTATTCCACCTAGAATTTATGTATTGATATACCGACATTGCATTTACATTTTTCAAAGTTGACTGGAAAGCAAGAGAGTTCAACAAGAAGTAGGAGAAAAGAAATTGTTAGCATGCAAATTACGGTTTCATCTACCCATTTCAACTGCAAAATGATGAGACCTTGCTGCCAATCTAGTACTGCGCCTAAATTCATGAAGTCTAAAGGAAAGCTCATCAAAGCAATTACCCTGATATTATTTATAGAAAAGGCAAATGGAAGCCACGTTATAGCGATGGGAATGTGGTTGATGCTGAGATGCCAGGTCAGGACCAATAACATTTCAAATTCTTTATGATGTTGATCATTATGCTATCTATCAGAACATATTATGCAATATTGTTTGATATGTATCTTTCCTATTATTGCTATATTTTATTTAAGGATAATTTTTCGAGCCTATTTAAATGTAAATTTAAACAACCAATTTACATTTTGTTGAGTAATTATCTTTTTGTGTCAATTCATTGATTCCTTTCATCACATCACTTTGGGCAAGTGGAAATTAATTTTAATTTTGCCCTATTTCTTTCAACAGACTACCGTCGACAAGAAATTTCCATTTCCAGTTTAATAGCAATAACCGGTAACGATCTAAAAAATGTTTTGAAAATGTCCTCTTTTATAAAATATTTTTATTTGAAACATTTTAACCATTAGTATTTTATTAATTGTATTTTTATAACTTTTTAGGTTAAGGTTTTTCAGCATGGTTATTTTACTAGTAGAGTTATGCGGCGTTCGGCGGTCTAAATCTTGTATCTTCTACTGCGATACGTAATCATTACTTTGTTAAAGGCTCGAAGCCACACGAGGTAGAAGATTAGAGAGTAAGAGGCACAGATTATGCGGATATGTGGGGAAGATAACAGTTTACCTAGACTTGAAGAAGTTATTATTGTAA
This sequence comes from Acanthosepion pharaonis, assembly GCA_903632075.3. Classification (NCBI taxonomy): domain Eukaryota; kingdom Metazoa; phylum Mollusca; class Cephalopoda; order Sepiida; family Sepiidae; genus Acanthosepion; species Acanthosepion pharaonis. Next base: position 138,539 of record CAHIKZ030000255.1, read on the forward strand.
TGATCGAGAAAGCATCTTCTTGGGAGTTGGTTCCCCAGAGCATCGGTCCGTGAGAAGAAGCTGTTGGAGTGGAACTTACTTCGCACCAATGGAATACGGAGGAAGGTTTGTTACAATACGCGTAGCATGACGGGTCTTAGCCTGGAAGGTTAGAACTGGTAGAACTAAGGAATGTTGTTCTTCAGGGTACTTTACATGAAAGTAGCAGAGAAATGAGAGGCTTACGCTATCTCGTCTGTGGTAGAGGGCTTGTAGGGTGGAAAATAGTTTGTCACCCACAAGAACAGGGAGACAATTTTAGACTCTATCGAAACTGGAAAGTGATGATTGGGAAGCTCCTTTCCAAATATGACAACAGTATTCCATTTCATGCCTGATCTGGTTCTTTGAAAGATAGAGGATAACACGAGGAGCCAGTACTTACTGAGGTGTTACAGGGAACTAAATATTGCTGCCTCTTTAACGATGGATCGTATGTATGAGTTCTATGATGACTGAGTCTAAGACGTAATAGTCATTGAAAACATTCAGGGTCCATTCGGCGATCAGGGTCCATTCGGCGATGTAGTAAATTCACGAAATTGTCATAATTAAATCAATTTAGCACATATGCTAGACCAAAAAATCTTCTGAGCTGACTAAGCATAGAAATGAATACAAATGGGAACCAGTAATAAGGAGTGCGAGAGAAAAGCGATAACAACAACAAAAATTGCAATATGAGCTCTGGTAAAAACATAGAATGATAACAGCAGAAATTGCAATAAAACTAGTAAAACATGGTTGCTGAAGATATTAGGTTATAATACCCAGAAATTCATACACAGATGTCCTCAAGGACACATGGCACAGTGGATAAAGGCGTTGGTTAGATCCAGTGACAGGACTCAAAAAGTGTGAGTTTAATACCCGTTTGTCAGTGGAGAAGAGAAGAGAGTTATCGGTCTGGAGGGGCGATCCCAGCGGTATCTGAAGTCCATACCACGCGTTGACCCAAGCCTTATGAGTGAAATTGTTTACACACTACGCTTAGGGACGTGAATGTCATAGATCATCGTGAACGAGGATTTGAGCTTGCTGGCCTTGTTCTGATTGTTAATCATCTATATAACTGTAACTAAGGTCTGCTATAGTTGCAGTATAAACCACAGATGGGATTTGTCGGTTTTGAACAAACAAAAATGTGCCTGAGATAGGGATTGGTTAGCCGCTCTAATAAACGGGTATCCTCGAATACGAGTGGCCTATATATATATATATATATATATATATATATATATATATATATATATATATATATATATATGGAAAATAAAGTATAATATATATTTTAAAATTCCACATTGTCTCTTAATATATGGTGGACTTGTCGGTCGTATTCGAAGTATGAGGGTCAAGCAGCTCAGTTCTTAGGAATCGGCAACTCAGACACCAGCACATATGATTTGATTATAGCGGTGAAGACATTGTTCAGAAACAACCACCCTTTTTGGAGGGCCGATTACAAAGACCTGGTGCACTACAAAAGACCCGCCGCGGGTTTCGAATTCAGAGTTGTTCTACTCCTAGAAGCCTATAGAACTCAGTCTATCTTGCTATATACCCATAGCTGGCGGGAGAAGAGGAGGATTAATACCTTTCCCAAGGGTATTAATTGACTGAATTTCGAATTCTGCTCTCCGATTCCTCACCCGAGCCACCGTGTGTATATATATATATATATATATATATATATATATATATATATATATATATATATATATAACGCTCATAATTGTCGGTTAGTAAGACTGTAAGGAAGACTGTTTTTGTTGCTTCATGTTTCTTCTCAGTTTGTTATGTGATTGTCCAGCATTCACTACCATATAAGACCGATATGACATAACATTTCAATACACTTTTCGTTGTTTCCAACTGAATTCTCCTTTCTTACTTTGCTTAGATTTTGGAAGGCATCTTTCGCTATCACAATGCGCCCACTGATTTTGATGTCGCATTTTCCTGTCTGTATTAAACTACTTCCGAAACATTAAAATTTTTGCACATATTTAATTTTGGCATCATTTTGTAATTCGTATATTGGGAATTTTCATTCGACGACAAGTAGAAACCGATTCTTTTCGCTTTCATTTCCTACATTCTTTGAGAAATAACGAGTCTAAAAATTATTCATTTTCTGACACACTCGAACCCTGCCACGAGCCCGAAACAATTGGAACCGTGACCATGCCACAAGTTGGTAGACCCCGATAATCTAATTAGTGAAACCACGAATCCAGTTAAGAAGTTGTGTGCTGTGTCGTTGTGTTAAAAGTAACGCTCTCAAAGCACTTCCAATCTCATCTGTAATAGAAGCTGTAGAATACCAAACTCTCCCGGGTTATATGTGTCTGCTAACTTCTGCATTAATTGTGGATATATTTTGAACAAGAGTCAACTAATTTATAACTACAAAGAATTCCAGCCAAGAGCCTCTAATGACCAATTTTCGGCCACTGAGCTCTCCTTCGTGAGTCGTAATGCTTTCCATCAACTGTTTCCTGTTTACACATGACACCTTAGATCGAGAGATGTCCAAATTCCTCATAATTTCAGAAATGGAATGACTCATCTCTCTACAAGCTAATGTCATATTCAGCTCGAACTCCGATAATACAGGCGCCGCATTAAATATCTTGAGGAACCTAGCAGGTCTCTTCACTGTCTCACTAGAATACAGGCGACATTAATTTATCTGACCAATGCCGGAGCTGTTTTCACTGACCCACTAGATAGCAAGGCAAAACTGATATAGTTCGAGGTATCTCATCAAGGTACGGGCATGCCACATATTAAATTTATATACTTGTACCGTATAATGTTTGGTTCGGTTTGCTTTGTTTTACAGTATATCAACCTCAATGGGTTTTTAATGCCGACAGAATTTTGATTTCTCGTAATATATATATATATATATATATATATATATATATATATATATATATATATATATATATATATATATATGTGTGTGTGTGTGTGTGTGTGTGTCTGTGTGTGTGTGTGTGTTTCAAAATGTATTTCTGGTAATACATTTTTTTTCAAAAAATGTATTGCTGCTCATTGTTTTTAAAATGTATTTCTGGTATTAGACCCTATCTTTACATTTTCACATTGCTTGATCCCAGTTTAGGGTTAACTATTTGTCTATACCTGGGACCCTAACAGGTGCTACCACCCCGGGTCAAGGTGGACATGGAAACACCAGAAATTAAGAGATGGTTCCACGCTCCTTAAAACCTACTCAAAACCTTGCTCGTGGACGTAGTTTATCGTCTTACCCAGGACGCGGATGTAGTTTATCGTCATACCCAGGATGGCTGTACCGTATAACTTTTGCCAAGTCAGAAATTGCCGGACTTACCACAAGATGTAAAATCTCGTAGAATAAAAAAAATTACCAAAATCCAACCAGTCTTCTTACTGTGGCACGAGAACTTTTAGCGTAGTACATTTCTCTGACATAAAAATGCATCCACATAAATGAAATCTCTATCTATAAAAGGCAGGATACGTGTGTGTGTGTGTGTGTGTGTGTGTGTGTGTAACGAATGCACGGCCGCTATTCTCGACAGATTTACACCAAAATTTACATGCACATGCTCCAAGTTAGTGGAATGGCCAAGACTGACGTTGCATTTCCCAACTCCCATCGATAGCGGAAATAATCGATTTTTCATACTTCTACGGCAGTTTTCATGTAGTTTGCGGCCATTTTCTATTGGGCAGAATGAGAGCCTATAGGTGGCTGCCACGAATAGGCAGGAAGATTCTATTGGCCAGCGTGAGAGCCAACAGCTGACTGACATGAATGTTAACTAGCATGCTAGCATGCAAAAAAATCGATAGCTGCATTCGCCACAAGTGGGAAAAATTTAAATCTGCATGTCACTATACTCCAACTGGCTCATTCGCTTGCTTAAACTCAACGTTGATTCTGATTCTGCAGAACTGGGTTGGGTGTGAAAAAGTATTTGTTGTTAACATTCTTTTTTAATTCGGTTTTTCCAGTTATGAGTCCTTTTTTAAAGCTGTTCGTTTTGTGTTCATTTTGTTTAGTTCTTTTTTCGTAACAGATTTAATGTTTAGTATAGAGCTTAGAAAAAAATTCGCAGTGTGAGATAGGCAATAAGTAAGGCATGTAGCAACATCAGCACAGCAAAGGGCACTCCTTTAAAGGCAAGGAAGGGCATAAATATTTTAAGTCAAGTGATAGTGATTGCTGTATGAGTCGTACGATTTTTGAATCAAGCACGTGCAACGCCGGGCCATGCTGCTAGTGAGAAATAAAATGAACCGTATATTTATACTACAGACATAGGTGATTTTCAATTTTTTTAATTTTTTTTTTTTGTTACCCTTAGCCTGGTTGGGTACTAGTAGGCATTCGTTGTCGTGTAATGGATATTGGATCGATATGCGAAATCGATGAACCGTGTTCAAATTCCATTGAGATTTGCTATTTTCACTTACTCACAGATATTCCCCGGAAAGATTTGATTACGAGATTTTCGAGATATGAATCGGAGTTCGGCCGATTTTTTGCCTTGAGATACGGACTGAGTTTTTAGATACAAGCAAGTTTCAGTTAAGCATCCGCTAGTTTTTCCCATCGAATTACACGTCTTCCCCTCGATTTGGAAAGGATCTCTTGTGTGTTGTGTCTTTTTTGCCTTTATTATGCAAAACACCTTTACACCGTGGGTCCGAAGAAAGAAAGCGTAAAGTGCAGTGGTGAAAAGCCAAAAAGTATGAATTTGCTTGAGGTAATGCGGGAAATTCTTTAAAAATAATCACCAGGAAGACGTACGAGTAATGGATTTGACCAGACAGTATGAGCATTCTACATCGACGATAAATAAATAAATAAGTAATGGATAAAATGTAAATGCATAAAAAAAAATTAAGAATTAAATGATAAACTAAATCTTCGCTATCGTTTTAGGAAAATAAGACTGCTCTTTAAGGGCCTGGAACAGATCAGAAAATGTTCCCATTATTTTCAGTTCGAAAATTGATTTGAGATACAAATCTTTTGAGTTACGACCACAGTCTTGGAACGAATTAAACTCGTATTTCAAGACATTAGCATATATATATATATATATATATATATATATATATATATATATATATAGATAGATAGATAGATAGATAGATAGATAGATATAAGTGGGAAAAGTTTACGTGTGATGCGTTTCGGTCTTTACAAGTTCATCGTAATAACTTAGTTATGTTGTTGCGACTAGAAACTTTAATCCGATTAAGTCATAAATGACGACATACATCACAGGAAAACTTTTTCTACTACGTCATATATTTTTCCCTGATATTGTTCTTGATAATTTGTTTAAGCTGTTTTTTTTACGTTTCACATCATTTTTCATGTCTTACTTTAAATTTGCATAAATATTCTCAAATATATTTAAAATTTACCCGAAAACCTCAAAATGGTCCGATTCAGAGAAAAATGAAATATACAAAACACAAACATGCCGAAATCACTGCCTAAATATACGTGTATCTGTAAATGTGGGCACTGAGTTTAACACCATGCCGCGACTGTCTGCTTCATGCTTCGATGCAAGCTAAAGACGTGGCTTTAATATTGGCTTCTCCGTGTCTAATTTTATATTTACGCCCGCTCTATATGTTTTCGACCACTGGTAACCTTCAAAAATAGCAAACCTTAAAACTATATTTTTAACATATAGACCGTTCATTACTGTCAAACTCTCCGCCTTGGCGGAGAGGAACTTATACGAAGCTTTGCCGAAGGGCAAAGTTTCGTCCGGGCCGGTAGACAGGCCCTGAACCCGTTTATACGGGTTCAAAGGGAATATTTTTGGCCGAGCCTACGGGCTCGGAGAACCCACGCTAAACTGGCCTTGTATCACATACGACCCACGTGGGGCGTACGTTAAATATAACGGTGATATAGACTGTTCTTCCGAGGCTGGGACTGTTCGCAGGTCCTGTCGAACTCTCCGCCTTTGGGAGAGAGGAACCCGAGCGAAGCTGTGCCGAAGGGCAGAGATTCGTCCGGGGAGGTAGACGGACCCGAACCTGTTTATGCGGGTTCTACGGGAATCTTTTGGGCCGAGCCTACGGGCTCGAATGACCCACGATAAATTCTGCCATGTGCCACATGTATCTCTCTTGGAGGGATGCTGTTAAATATTAACGGTGATATGGACAGAACGCTGGTCAATCGATGTACACTCCCAAGTCGTGTAACACATTTCTGTTGCATTTACTGTTCAATACACTCTTTATCTACAAACTCTTCTTTTGTTATTTCTTAACCGATTACTTGGTCACAACACACACACACACACACACACACACACACACACACACATATATATATATATATATATATATATATATATATATATATATATATATATATAATTGTATTGTAAGTTTCTCTGTCCGACGAATATGCCATAAGTGTTCTGATATTCAGTCGTTGAAATACTGGATTTTGGAAGATGTTTGGCAGAGAATCTTTCAGCATTTCTTGTCTATAAAGACGAGATAGATGGACACAACGATGTAAAGAGAGAAAGGTGGTTGTAGATAAATATGCATCGTGAGCATCCCTGATGTACGACAGATGCATCATGGCGTAAAGGCCAAGCCAACAGGCATTTAAGGAACCATTTGCGATGTCGATGTTTTGTATTCCTGTTTTCATGTCCTATTCATTCAAATCAATCAACGATTATGTTGGATATGATTAACGAGACGAGAATCAATAGTTACATCGATGAGTGATGTCGAGGCAAGTCTTCGATTCCGCATGCGCAATACTTGAATGGAATTTATCAAGCCGTATTTGCCAGAAAACCTTTTAGCAATTAGTTTTCCTTTTTGCTTGGAGATGCGATCTCCAACATTGAGGGAAATTCGGTTTACCCAATCATTGAATTCGTACCTTTCCGTTCCTGCTGGCAATCTCCTTCCGAACGTGGTAAATTCTGGTGTAGCTTTGTTTTGTGATTTTTTTTCGTTTTACCGCGTTTTTTTTTTTTTCTGAAATCGGCAAAATTTGAGATGCGAGTGCTTTTATTTTATAATCTTTTAAGAGTCAGTGGAGAGAGCATTGAAGAATCCGTTTTTCCTATTTTCAAATATTCACTCACACACTGACTCAAATCCCGTGAACCTAGAAAAAAATAAACTTCAAATTATAATCCTTTGGAAAATTTACGTAACTCCTATGATTATGTTGTAACCTAGAATGGATTAACGAATGAGGATTAACCAAAACGGTGGTTGGAAATGAAATGGTAATCTTTATAACGTCAACAAAATACAATACTCGACCGATGTTGATGAAACTCTACATACATGTTGCAAATTTATCAAGGTAGGTTAAGACTAACTTTTCAATCTCCAGCACCCTCCACTCCTGGTTTGGCAGAAAAATCGATAAAACTGAAGGTGAGTACGACTTTTTGTAAAAACCAAGGCAAAGTTACACGGGAACAATTTTTTTTTACTGTATGAGCTGATGTCCTTTGCACTTAATGCCAGACATAGCTCATGTTACGAAGTTTCTATAGAGTGCTTGATAGTTATCCTGCGATATTGGCTTCAACAAAAATGCGAAAACCGTGAAAAAATCGGGTTTTCCGTACTACTTAAAATGAAAAATTCAGTAACTTCCTCATTTGTTTATTCTATTTTCTTCAAACATTTGCCAGAAAAAATTTCCATCACATAAGAAATAGAATAATGTGTTTTTACCCCTGCTTGCTTCCCCGCGTATAACGAAAAAACTGTTCCAAAAGCCCGTTTTTTCAGCCATAACTCCATGGTTTTTCATCTGATGGTTTCCAAAATTGCCATGTGAATTACATATGACACACAAATTGTCTTACGTCAATGTTTCGTTTAGATTATTTCAGTTAAGTGGACGAAATCTGCGACAAACTAGTTGCAAATTCAGCTTTTGCCATTTAGCCAATTGTTTCTTCATATGATTCCATCTTTCACTGGCATTCGATCAACCTTTGTTTGAGAAGGATTATTGAACCGTTGAAAGGAAAACATTCCCGAAGAACCTCTTATTAACCTCAGCTTTACAGTAAACGTGCATAGAAGGGGAGGGAGGGGGCGATTCATGCGATTGCAATGCAGTTGAATCAAGCTCTGACGCTTCATGCCTGTTTTCGTTTGATTATAAAATTTGTAAACAATATCATACTATTTGAAAGTTATTACGGCCATAGGAAATTTCCTGAATATCTAAAACATTGAAACAATTTAACCCCAAGCAACGACCACACAAGAAGTTTTTATGGATGAAATTCCTTTATTAAGAACAATCAAACAAAAAACATAACAAAAAAAACATGATGAATGGGAAGTATCTTCGTATACCAACGGATGATGCATGCAAGCAGGACGCAGGTAGACATTTCTAGACGGGCAGGGGTGTGGGATACAAGGGACACGGTTATACAATTGCGGCCTTGTATATGCGGGCAATGCCGACTACCTCGGCTAGTATTATATATATATATATATATATATATATATATATATATATATATATATATATATACGCTCTATCTCTCATATTGAGCACTTTATCCCATAAATATAGCAAACCTTAAGAGTATACACACACACACACACACACACACATATATATATATATATATATATATATATATATATATATATATATATATATATATATACATGAGGGGGAGAAATGTAATTATTTTACCATATATTAAGCCACCTCTTGTATACGAATATGTGTTTCTTGCAGTAACTACAGAAATGCTTCATTCAGTGTCGTTTATTACGCAATTTTAAAGCTGCCTTTACAGTTTATCTTTCGTTGCAAGATAATTAACAATTGCAAAAAGCCACGTGTTATTTCATGCAGTCGAAAGCAATAAAATTCCAGCTAAAATTCGTTTAATGGATTTCAAAGATTGTTATCTTTTTTTCGTAATTTCTCTCACCTATTGTCGACTTGTTTACGTATTTCTATTCTCTACGCTATATTCCTACTGCATGTGGAATAACGTAGAGATTTGCATGTTAGTTTCCAAAATAATCTAGTCTATACTAGCGGATCCACGAATGTATCAGATTTAAAAAAGAATGTCACTCGTTTGCTGACCATTACGAGTAAAATGAACAGGATTATCATTGCGTACACAATACTTGTATCCTATGTTAGAATGAATTAAGCTTATCAAGTACCTATATCTGCCAGAATGCAAGGATAATACTAATGGTAATCTATTTAAATTATTCGGTTTGTATTCAATTGTCCTCATCTTTGTCACTATATTTATTACACCGTTTCGTTTTTGTATGTGTAATGGACGTCAGTTTTCAGTTGTCTCCTGTTAATTTCCCACTCCAAGTTCTCCACTGCCTTAACCGGGTATTGAAGTCTCTGGATCTAACCAACGCATTTATCCACTGTGCCATGTGCCCTTGAGACATCTGTGTATGAATTTCTGGGTATGATAAACCTAATCTCTTCAGCAACAATTTTTGCTCTTATCATTGTATGTTTTACCAGAGTTCATATTGCAATTTTTTGTTGTTATTATCGCTTTTCTCCTTATTACCGGTTTAAACATGGCACGTGCAACTAGAAGTCTACTTCAGTGAGCGAGATAAAGGGTTCAGTTCGGCATTCCAACCACCTGAAGAAGGCGGGAGCGTACAACAGCCGAAACGTTGTAATAAATATGGCGACAAAGATGTTTAACATGTGTAGTATTCAGTTAAATGAGAAGTGTTCTGTTTATCAATGGTGGGATATTCATATCATGAACGGGTAGATATGATGTTTACATTATTTTTGTAAATGGTATTGGACGGGCGGCTGCACGGCTATATCAGATTCCACACCGAAAGCAGACGATTCATCATCCAACTGTTTGCTGCTGTTTGACGTAGCGTTGCAGTGACAGGATCCGTGGCAGCACAAATTTTGGTCGAGGAAGTTCGATTGTACATTTAACAGCGTCTACCGTAAAATTGTTGAATTGTTGAATCTTAATTAAAAAAGAAGGATTTGCAGATATATGCTTATATGGACTTTTCTCCTTGTTTTTTTCGTGTAAGGACCCCGTCCCCAATGATTGTAAATGTATTTTTGATGCACTATATATATATATATATATATATATATATATATATATATATATATATATATATATATATATATATATATATATATATATATATATATATATATATATATATATATATATATATATATATATATATATATATATATATATATATATATATATATATACGGTTTATTGTAGGAAATATAGGCAGGGTTATATTAATCAAATACGATATTATATATTCCAAGAAAAAAAGTGCTTTTGTTGTTCACGCATTAAGACCGCACATTAATGATGTAAAAATCATTTCGCTTTACGCTTAGTCACGTGGATAAATACATTTAACATTACTACATCTATCCATCCTCAGGTTGTATGAAATAAAACAAATCAAAAAGCAGAATAAGGGAGGCCGCCTGCACGGCCACACACCGCGAACATTATACAATGGCAATTAAGATACCATTAGTGCGAATTTTAAATTTCAAATTCAAACGATTTTTCAAACTGTTTATGGTGTCAGTTTGTCGTAGAGGAATGCTCAGCTGGGGAATGAAAGAAAGAAATTCAGGAGAGAATTTATCCATGACGGTAAATGGTTTAGAAAATTAAAATTCCAGTGGGAGTAAAATCCAAAGAGAACTCGACTGTTGATATCGGATCCAATATATAGCTACAAAATGTTTAATACCGTATAAACAGAATCTGTATCCTTTGTAAGAAATTAGTTTGTAAATCAGCTTTCATTGACGTATTTTTTGTAAAGAGGGTTTACGTTGAAATGTATTGCTGGTAATATTATTTTTTATCAAAAATATATTGATGGTTATACTTTTTTTTTTAAAATATGTATTGCTGGTAATATTTTTTTTTTCAAAAATGTATTTAAAAAACTTAGTTCATTATAAGGTCAAAAGTTAAGGAATCTTGGTCGGGAAAACAGTTGAAAGTAACGATTGGGTGAGAATTCATGTTTCAAGAACAAGGCATTTTCGGGTCTCCAATCAGGATTACTGGATAATGGTAAATGCTCAACAATGTTTCCCGTCAAGTTGTCATTATTGCTTCATACACATATATCGATTACATTTTAGATGTTTGCCTTTCGCAAATCCGCTTATATAAAAGCCCAACATTAGTTCAAATGTTTACCCCGATATCCGAAATGGTGTAAATCGAAAGTTCAATTATATTGGGGAACATTTAAGCATTCTTCCATATCTGCTTGCCTTAATATCGAAAGTTTCAGCGATTACCGAAATTAAGCAATGGGAATACCTGGTGCAGTAAGCTTGGATGCGCGAATGGTGTGATGCATAATGGCTCCCAATTGGAAATCGGAGAGCCGAGTTCGAATTACAGTCGGTTGTGTCATATACACTAACGCGCAAATACGCTTTGGAAATGTATGAATCCGCCTCTTCTCCCTCAGCTATGGGTTAATTAGTAGGACTTGTATCAGTAAATCATTATTATCTCCCTAAAGAGTCTTAAAATTTAAATATATTTCTTTTGATTTTATAAATAAACTGCAAAAGATCTATAAGCTGAAAAAAACATACCAATCAATAAATAATTGTCACCTCCCCATTACATTCTAAATTTTATCTTAGGCGTGTAAGCGTTCAAAATTGATTTGATTGCACCAGAAATCAATCAGAGTAAATTTCAAAGAAAATTCTAGGGTTTTTCAAAACGTTGTACCAAAGCAGATGCTAGGAGTCTTCGCAGCCACTCTTGGAATAAACAATGAAACTAATGCAAGTTTTATTTAAACTTTTCCTACAATCAACAAATTGAATAAAATGTACAAGTTTTCACTAGTGAATATTATGTATGGGTCATGTTTCCTGCTATTCTTAATACTTTATACCGACGATTCATATTTGTTGTTTTAACTTACTACTCCGGTCCTAAATATGCTACTATCTTTACCGCCAGATATGTCATTACAAGACAGGAAATCAATAGAAATGGTGATGTTCTCGTGTAGCTAAGAAATCCGTCTGTGCTACACAGTTCATTGATGCTGGTTCCGCCTCTATTTAAAACTGCGAACTCTGGCCAACATTTTGGCCAAGTGTAGGGACTGAGCCAAGACACTTGATAATTTAGTAATTACAGCAGAAGAACGATCGCAAAAGGTCAATCGATTGATGGCGATTTAAACCAAAACTGGAAAGAGCCGGAAAGAGTATGGCGATTGCCAGGGACTTTTAGAATATTTCCTTCGTCTGAAAAGAATGATGGGAAGCTGTACGTCGAAATGGAGATCGGACCTGTGGGCTGATCTGATTGCTCGGTTAGAAGACAGTCTATAACATTTAAGTTGTTAGACAATGTGATTGGTCCAAAAATACGATTAAACTGTAAGACGTATCGATGTTACTTAAGTTATTGAACACATTTCAGGTGATCAGATTGGTCTGATCAGGAGAGTAAATGGAGACCAACTACTTTAGCTGCTGGCGATAACGAAGATGGACTCTGCGATTGACGCTGATAAAACCCATAAGTGTAATGGCATTGGCATTGGTTTTATTGAAATGGCTTTCTTTATCATACTAATGGAAATAATGACATTAAAGCAGACGAGTTTCATTGTTTAATTTATATTATTTTCTATCTGCAACTGTATATTAACACGAACTAATGCAACTTGTATATAAAGTCTCTGAACAATTCTTATTAAAGTCAACGAAAAGTTTCCAGTTTAATATTGCTTCTATAATAATTGAATAGGTGGAAAATGTTATTAGTAAGTCGAGTTCAATCTCCGGCCTAGTCTATTACGTTCACTTTGGTAAAGGCATTTATCCCTCTCTAGCCATGGGTCCAATCAAAACGTAAACTGGGCTTCCTGCCCTTAAGTGGCAGTCAATCTAGGAGAAACTCTGAAATACAAGCCAAAAGAAAGCAACGGGAATTTACTTCAAAATTCCTCACATGGGCTTACAATAATTCAGTGATAAGGACAAACTAATGTTTGGATCAGCATCAGCATCTAACTCTTAAAGAAAAAATTAGATAATTTTGTATATTTAATTCTCCCAACTTATCGGTAAATAGCAGGACAGACCGCATTCTATAGTCCGGGATGGCAACTGGTCTACAGCAGAAAAAATGGCAACCTACTGCGGGGAAAAAATTGCCTCCTCAGTCATGTATTGAAAGATACATGATCGCCTAAGCGTGTATCACGCACAGTGCACAACTGACTAAATTGCCAATATACTTGAATTATTCCAAATTATTATTCATATATTTGCTGTTATAAATATTGTTATAGACATAACATTTCAGCTAACTACCTTCTGGCCTTCATCAGATGTTCATTGATTTTGACTGGCGTTGGATATCTGTTGATTATTGTGTTATTTTCACCAATGATGCTCGTTCTGATATCCTATGTCATTGAAAATCTCTTCCATCGCATATTTGATGTGATGCATATTAGAGGTGAGCTGATAATCGCTTATGTAGATAATATCCTGATCTTCATGAAACTGGGCCAAACACATGTGTAAATTAACCTTGTTAATACAAACAATAAAAATAGCAACAATAATCTATTCGATAATATGAAACCGTATCTTTGTAGACGTCGTTGTATTTTTATTCAATATATTTCTTCAAATCAATTTCCTATTTTTTTACAGATTGTACAACCAAATAATAAAAAAAAATATTTATAGGCGCGGAAAATATAATTGAGAAGAAATTCAAACCAAATATTTTTGTACGCTTATCATGAAGCTCTTTGGGAAGAAAAAACTGATTCCATCTTTCTTCATTCGTGGGTTATATAGTCGAGCAAACTCAGCTCTTTATCCTTGGTAGGGCAATCAGCACTTAATTCAAAACTACCCTGAAGAGAGACTTCCTTAGGCATGCTGATTGTAGCTACTTTGGCAGTACATGACCCGCTCGGGTGACGGTACTCGTGATCGAGATTATCGTGATTGTTTGGTATCGTATCACAGAAAATGCTAAGAAATTATCGCGAATAGCAGGTGAGACAGATAATCGTTAAATAATAATAAAATCAATGTTACAGATTTGCTTGCCAGTTCTTTTTCTAATTACCGTATCCCATCAGGACGTAGGTTATCATACATCTCCACAAATTCTTGCGCTTTTGTAAACTTCCTCTTTGTGCAATCTCTCGTAAAACGTTTTCTGCCAACCAAATATACAAGCCCGTTGGTAGGTTATTCATTGTTTTCTTCTGTCTCTATTGACTTCAATATGAGTGTCAAATTTACTGATTCTAAGTATAAGTGTCATTTTTGTTTCCATTTTAATCTAAAACGTTCTCGTTGCTCAGATGATCAGTCCATAGTATTCTCAGCATCGTTCTGACGAACCACATTTCTGTTACTTAAAGTCTTTTGCTTCATCTGTGATGAGATTGTCCAGCATTCACCGACATAAAGGAAGACTGGTATTGCATAACAGTTCTTTGGTTCGAATGAAATTTCCCTGTTTCATAATACTTTTCTTAACTTTTGGAAAGCATCTTTCGATATTCCAAGTGTGACGGAAAGTACAAGCCCAAAGCCTTTGGCTTTCCGTCGTCTGCTTCACTTCCTAGATATTTATATTCTTCTACTTGCTTGAATTTGGTGTTCTCCAAATACGGAGTTCGCATCTATTTTCTTTTAATCGTTTCGCCCCAAGCAAAGCATGAATGCGACTAGGAAGCAGATGGTTACAGTAAATGAAAGAATTACTTTATTGAGAAAAAAGTGAGGAAAAAGACAATAAAGAAACAGGGTTCAGGAAGACAGAATATGGCCACTGACGTTGCATTAAGTTTTTGAATATTTTTGGTGCAAGGGAAGCAAGAAATCAGTAGAGAGTTCCACAGGTGAGAAGTGCAAGAAAATAAACTATTAAAATAAAACTGATAATGGCATATAGCTAGTTAAACAGTAAAACGATGAGATCAATATAATAGCAAACTTAAATACATACAGACAAGGCACTAAGGAGAATAGTTCAATAGAACAATCGCCATGAAAATATTTGTAGAAAAAAACAGTGGGAAGCTACGTCACGTGGGTGGGAAGTGACTGAATTCAAAATGCCGGGGCAGGATCGATTACATTACAAATCCTTCTTTGGATTTTATCAAGAATCTCGAAATGAATTGCAGGAACACCCGAACAGCAGTAATATTCAATGTACGGATGAATGGTAGATTTGTAATTAGGCAAGATGATTCTGATGAGAATAATTATATGGCACGATAGATTTACATAGTTTCCTAGGAGTAGAAAATATGTCCAAGATAGCGTAGAGTGTTGCTCTCCTGGAGTCTAGTACCATCAATGCTTGTGGCAGGCATAAACGATTCTCTGTGGTGATTAAAGGAAAACAGATTTGATTCGCAGGCGATAACATTTACAAGCCATTCTTTGTCCCAGGTAAGCACTGATTTGAGGTCCTTTCCGAGGGCAGTTGCCAGTTCTATCTTGTCGGATTTGTTGGACGTACTGCTAAGACAAGAGTAAACGGTTGTGTCATCTTCATAGATATTTATTTGTTCATTTTGCTGACAGCCATACATCCTGTCTTCTTGCAATTGATGTTTAGTTCTTTCCCCTCGCTCTCCTTTTCCACCTACCTTAAAGGGACAACATGCGCATCTTTTTCATGAGCTGTGTCGTTACTTGGGGAACGTTACTGAATAGAATAATCACACGAAGGTTGGTAATGAACCATAATACTTAGGACAAGAAAAACACATATAAGATTCGCCAGCAGCGCGTAGAAGTAGTCAACTGCTAGAAGTGAGTCAAGTTAATTCCACAATGAATCCCCAACTCTGCCCCTCGACATAGCCTCGTCTGGGGATCTTCTCTGCCCGTAGGCAGAGAGTTTGACCAACACAGCTGTAGACGAATCTCCAACTGCAGGATATTTATCAACCTACTCAGGCGGTTAGATGTGGCACAAGGCCAAATTTAATGTGGGGTATCCGAGACTGTAGGCCCGGCCAAAAATTCCCCGTAGACACCTTATAAAACGGTGTCCGGTAGTTGTTTCCCGAGACGAGACTCTACCCTTCGACATAGCCTCGTGTGGGGATCCTCTCTGCACGGTGGCAGAGTGTTTGACAAATCTCCAACTGCAGACCAACATACAGTATTTACTACTGTATTTATGTGAAGGGGTAGATACCCATTAACTTCCGTAAGTATGCTGCAACAAGCAGTATTTGAAGAGTATCATAACTGGGTATTGAGAGGTTTGTGTTTGTTTATTTTTTTAAAAATTTGAAGCATGACTGAACTATGGCGCATTAAGACAAACATATTGATACATAGAGGCCTTATCAGTTGGGGACCGAGCTGGGTTAGCCGATATGCAGATATGTCTAACTGGACGTCGACCGCAAGTTTACGCGCTGCTTTCTTTTTCAAAACCTGTCATCATATCACGCAGATTTGGCTGTGATGCATGTGCATCCTTATCAGTCTTGGTTCCATACTCATACTGGTCTTCGTACATTTCTACTCCAACGTCATTTTGTTAGCATACGGCTCCCTTATTCAATTATTATAAACAAATGAATCCCCAAGAACTTTAACATATAATTATATAATTGTAATCTTTTTAGTGAGGTTTAAGTCTCTGTGTTACTTGAATATTCGAATTGCGTCATATAACATACAGACTGTAATAGAAGAATTGATATTACAATAGATTATTTAAAAAGTAAAGAAACATGGGTAGTACTATGCTACAGTCTGGCATTCGTGAGGCACTTTATCAAAGATAACTGATTAAAAAGTTAAACATGTTTTATGTAGACAGAAACTCATTCATTCAAACATTTCCGATTAAATGGAATAGACAGCGAATACCCACTGAACCGTTTTGCCAACTTTCTCCTGGTGTCGAATTAGTCGCGTTATTTCACGCGGAAATTTTAAAAGAAATTGCCGAAATTAAGTGTTAAGACCCGATGGTAGCGAGTACTCGGAAAATCTTGTACAAGTTTCCACGCCAAAATAAAAAGCGAGTTATTCGACAGCAGGAGAAATTCACGAAACCGCTCAATAGGTATTCTTTCTGTATGGTCTATTGCATAAAACGGCTGATTAGTTTTGCTAATTACATGGCCCAAGCGCCACTCAAGGTAGAAGGTTACTCAGTAGGATTATTTTAAGGGAGAACGAAGGAAGATCAATTGATTTTTTTAACAATTTATTAATCCTTTGTTGGTTATTTAAAATCGAAACATTTTCTATTGTAAAAATGAGTTTTGTTTTTGCGAGTGAATATTGCATTAACAATTGTGTTGGGACATAACCAGGATTTTTCTAGAAATACGTCTTGTTATTTAACCCATAGCTAGTGGAGAAGAGATCAATTCATAATTTTCCGATGATATTCGCGCGTAAGTGACTGGAATTCACGAAACGGCTCAATTGATATTCTCTTTGTGTGGGTCTGTTGCATAAAACGGCTGTTTAGTTTTGCTAAGTACTGTTCACTCATAACATGGCCCAAGGGCCACTCAAGGTAGAAGGTTACTGAGTAGGGTTGTTTTTAAGGAAGAGCGAAGGATGATCAATCGATTTCTTTTTGTTTACCATTTATTTATCTTTTCTTGGGTATTTAAAACCGAAATATTTTTTATGGTAAAAATGATTTGTTTTTCTTTTTACGAGTGAATATTGCATTAACTAATTGTCAGAAGATCACCAGGATTTTCCTAGAAAGACGTCTTATTATTTAATCCATAGCTAGTGGAGAAGAGATCAATTCATACATTTTCCGAAGATATTTGCGCGTAAGTGACTGGAATTCACGAAACGGCTCGATCGAAATTCTCTTTGTGTGGTCTATTGCATAAAACGGCTAGATAAATATTAGTCTTTTGGTAAGTACTGGGAAGAATGAATATCACTGAGTGAGTCTATACTTGTAGTCTGTCCATTGAAAAAAAAAAAAACTACACCGAGTAAGCATTTTATATAAATACCGTCTACTCTAGCAAAATCTTCGGCAAGTTCATCGGGAAAACTAGATCCTTACCTTATTTTTACATTATATTTCATCCAATTCTAAGTGTCGTGTCCCTTCAGGGCTTGAGTGGTATTGTATATCCAAAACTCCATATGCATTTTGGCTTTTAGTAAAGTTTCTTTTTCTGCTATCTCTCGTAAACCTTTTCTGTCAACCAATTATACACCGCTTCTGTAAGTACCTAATTCTTCATGCAATTCATTACAAGAGCCAGATCAGGACTAAAATGGAGTACCGCTCTCGTATTTGGACAGGAGCAACCCAGACCAAACTTTCCAGTCTCTTGAGCAAAAGCATTCCCGAGGCTTTGTGGGTGACAAATTACTTTCCACCCTCCAATCTCTCTCTCTCAGAGACGGAATATGGAAAGCCTCTTACTGCGCTATCGCTACTTCCATGGAAAGTACTGGGACGAACTACATTCCTTGGTTCTGCCAGTTCTAACCCTCACGGACAGGACCCACCATGCAACTCACATTGTAGCAAACAACCCTCATTCTCTCTGTATTCCATTGATGAGAGGTAGGCTCCACTTGAACAGCTTCTTCCCGAAAACCCCTGCTCTGTGGAACCGACTCCCAAGAGGCTGTTTCTTCGATCACTACAATGTTACCCTATCACGTATAGGGTTAACCGTCATCTTCCCCTTTTATCCGTATAAACTGCCTCTTACTCTCTAACCCTCTATTTCAAGTGGGCCCAGAGCCTTGTTTACGGTGAAACACATTCAAAAATATACGAAAAAAAAAACAGCTCTCGTTAAATGATTTTTTATACATGAAATAATCTTATGTGCCACATACAGTCCGATTTAATCATTTCCATCAATTCCTACACTTGCTCCGGTGTTGTGCTTGGGTAGGCGGCACACTTGTGGTTACTACTTACAAATAATAATCTTGGCGGCACGATTATTTCGTTTAACATTTATTAAACTATTGTGCATCAAATACTAGAGCCGGCACGTTTAAATTAATTCTTTCCTATTTCCGGTTGTACAGAACATTATTTTCCAAATAATTTTATCGGCGCTATGATTATTTCTCTTAAGTGTTCATTAAGCTTTATATATTTAAAAATGAATTCTCGTTGTGACGTTTATTCGAAACGTCACGCTTATTTTCCAATTTGATAAAATTCTAACCGTTATCCTTGTATTTGGTAGAAAGTGCTATGATTTGTGTATATTTCAAGATCATGTAACAATTAATTTTAATATGAAATAAATTTAATATTTTTTCTAATATTTTAACTAGTATTGTACAAAGTCAGCTTACATCCTTGAAAGCCAACAATATATAGCTATACACGCAGTACAGAAGAATCCGTGTTTCATTACGCTGGCCAATAATTTTCAACATAGCCATTGGGAGAATCATTGCTCACGACACAATTAAGTCGAGACACGCAATAAATTTTGAAACAAGCGAATAGTTCTAACAACGTCCCCTTGCTCATGAAGTTAACAGCTTTGTTTAATCATTAGTTGCTGTTTGTTTTCTTTTTGCTTTAATTCACTAAATCCCAAGGGCCACTCTAGGTAGAGTGTTACTGAGTAGGATTATTGTCAGTAAGCGAGATGGAGCTTCATTGATTTGTTGTTGTTTTTTTTAATTTGATTACATCTTATTCGCTATTTGATGGTTATTTAAAACCGAAACATTTTAGATTGGAAGAATAATTCTTCTTTCTCTTGTGAGTGAGAGATAACAATGATTTCTCTAGTCTTATTAGTTAATGGAGAAGAGATCGATTCATACATTTTCCCAAGAATATTCGCGCGTAAATGACTGTGATGATCCCGACTGGAACTCGAACTCGGATCTTTGATTTCTCATTCCGATCCGCTATCCATTACACCACACGCACATCCACAGGAAAAAAGAAGGAAGTATATTATGAGTGTATGTAGGATAGATAACGGTTGATCCTGGACTTGGCGAAGTTAAGGTTTTAATATCAAGGATGCATCACCTAAGGAGTCTTTTCTATAAGAGATCAAGGGAAGATGCTGTGTAGAAATTACTGCATGCCAATGGAAAACGAACGTAATGGTGATAATTTGTCACTATGAACGGGGACCTGTTCACAAACTATATTTATTTATCTATTTAGTTGTCTCTCCGTCGGCCAGTCTGTCTTTATATCACCTTCACTACCCCTCTGCTAATTGAAGAAAAGAAAGAAAATCACCTGTTAATTTATGCAGTTTACCTGTAAATCATGCAACGACTATTTGCTTCTAAAATTCTACTACAAACATTTGCGACAAACACTTTAATTCTTGTCTGAATATTTTTAGATGACGTGTTTTTAATTTTGCTTTTTATTTTATTTTTTAAGTTGCCTTTAAAACACTTCGGCCGTTCTACATTTATGAAATATTAGGGTGTTTTTTTTGTTTTTTAACATTAAAACTCTAATCATTTTCAGGAATGTGTGATTCCAAAACTGAGTTCAGAAGTGGGAGGTTTACCAAAGTTCATCTCGTTCCCTTGAAGGTCACATTTCAGCTCCTGTCTCAAAGGAAGATAATTCTGAGATCAATTAGGAATAAAGGAAGCAGGTGTGACATGCACGAAAGAGGAAGCCCCTAAGATAATGGTTAATGACTCTAGAATATAACAGACACTAGGGAAAGGCCAGAAGCTACAATGGCTGAAATTCTGTGATTAAAATATCAAATACGATTAAAATGTCAAATACGAGTAAATTATTCCGAACACAATAAAATACAATTCTTCACTCAATGTAAATATATTGATATATGTGATCACACTGCGTTCAATAGCTACTGAGATATTGAAATATTTTATTGTGATAAAATTCCTTAGACGATTTCTTGGAATTGAAGCCTACTCGATATAAAAATAATCAATTTTTAATCATTCACCACAAGCAAAGCAATAATGCCACTGAGATGCAAGGTGTTTCTGTGTGAGAGTGAATACAAAAAAAAAGAAAATATTATTAAAACAAAAGAAAATAAAAAAGAACAGGAATTAGAAAGATAGAAGATAACTATTGACATTTCAGTTATATTTTTCAAGATGAAAGTTAACTGGAAAGTAAAAAGCCGGAAGAGTGTTCCTGGAACGAGAAGTTTATGATACTAATATTATTATAATACTAAATCTGAAAATTTCAGTGATCACTTACGTTTAAAATATGTAAAGTTTTAGTAATAAAAAAAAATGTTTTTCACTTTTTCAAAAGACTACAAATTCGTTCCGTTTTTAATCAACCCAAATATTCGCAAAACAAGAACTTGAGATCAGAGAAAATAGTGATTATAATAGTAATAGACTCCAATTAAAATCCTTTTGTTGCTACTTAAATAAGCAGATGTATACTGGACTGACTCAGTCGAATTTGGTTTAAACAGTCGCCTAACAAAAATATTAACTGTCTCAATAATCTTGTTCAGAGGGCCGCCTTTAAACAATCAGAAAGATAGATTGATTTTTACGTCTGTTTTATTTTTAAATAAAACTAACCTTAGTAACATAAGTTTTTTTTTTATTTTCTAAACTACACATACCATATATTCACGCTATTTTATATATGTATTACGTTTTTTTTTCTAAACTACACATACCACATATTCACACTATTTTATCTATGTATTACGGGATAAAGATGCTTCCTGAGGCATTAAGTTTATGAGTTCCAAATGTTCATACACACAAGGACACATGCGTTGGTTTGGATCCAGTGAATTGACCTAAAGAGTTGTAAGTTCAATACCTGGCAAATACAGTAGTGAATAAAAACTTGGAGTGTTAAGATCAAGGATGTATAAAGATTGATTTGAATATCAAATTTTATTTAGTGAGTTCACTTCAAGGAAAAGACCATGGGATTGTCCTCTTCGAAGATAAAGAAACCAATTCTAAAGCAACAATGAAAGCCACTGGACGTGAGCCTAAATTCTTCAAACACATGCACAAGGCCGTATTAACTGGCAATGTTCCATCGTTATCGGAACCAAAAAAACATCGAAGCCACAAGAGAAGAAAAGAAAGAAGTCAAAATAACAAGAAAGAAACGCTCGACAAAATCGACTACGTCATCCACCAACATTACCATGCAATCAATGCTATCGGCTCTAACATGCAAGAATTTTTCTACTTAGTCATCAACGCCATCATCATGATGGAAGCGATCAGAAAAGAAGAAATTAAATTCAACGATGATCTATGCATATTGCCAACGGAATTATAATTATTCCTACTGTAAAAGTATTATTAAAGCCAGTTTTTTCGTCTTTATCGTATACCAGTCGATCTATACGCCGGCCTTAAGCAGGTGCCTTGCATCTGCTAAAATTTGTGGGACTTTCGAACAGGACAAAATTTAGTGCCTAAAAAAATTTAGTGCCTAAAAAACTAATTTTCGTTTTCTGAAAAAGGTGAGTTCAATTCCAGTGTCAGACCGCGCAGAAACATTTTTATGCTAATTTTCATTCACTACAAGGCAAAAAAGTACTTGACTTTAAAAGACACAAAAGGGTTGATAGGCTATAAAACCCAAACAGACAAAAAATCAAGCCAAAAGAATCACTTAAGTTAAAGAATTACTGTATGGTGTTGTATTTGCTTAAAAGAGGGAGGAGGTGAAGTTTACGTGGCTATGCTGAAAAGATAACCGTTAATCCCAGAACTTTTTTTTCTTTTACAATGATATTCACTCTGTACATGGACCAAGATAAATTTGTGGTCAAGTGTTGCAGAGTAAGAGGTACAGTTTATGAGGATATGTGAGGAAGATATTTTTTTTAGCCCTAGACTTGAACAGGTTGACAAACTCAAAGTAGAGACAGATTTGCATCAGAAAAATAGCTTGTTAAGAGTGATAGCTGGCATGTCAAATAAGAAAATTCTTAGGAAAGACACTGGACATGAAACGTATCAGAACGAAACCAACAAAGTAGAGACAGATTTGCATTAGAAAAATAACTTGTTAAGAGTGATAGCTGGCATGTCAAATAGAAAAATTCTTAGGAAAGACACTGGACATGAAAGGTTTCAGAACGAAACCAACAACGAGAGAGGTGTTTTAGTCAACAGTCCATACCACACCAGATGCCGGAAAAATGGTCGTCTCTTTGTACCATCCCAGAATGTACTGAACTCCTTCCACCATGTTTGATTTTTTTAAGAGTCAGGTTAGAACAAAACTGAGTAATGCTGCCATATCTGGGCTGAAGCTGCCCAATTCTAACTTTTCAATTAGGGTAGAGTCCAGAATCGTTTACGTGGTCTTCTATGGGATGACACATTTCGTTATACAACCACTGGCATAACGTTGCAAGCATATCATTACTCTGTCACCATTCCCATGATAGATTTTTACAGCTTTTTCAGCTAGGATTCACCATGCTGCATCTATGGAACCGAATCTTCCACATCTACTCCGTATTCTATTTGTCAAGAGTCAGTTCTACATAGCTAATCATTTTCCGGATAACTGCTACTATGTGGACCATACTCAGGCATACATACTTCTCTGAATACTACAATCTTAACGTCTTCAAGTTAAAGGTCAGTCACTATCTCTTCTCCATAGTCTCATAATCGTTACGTATTTCTACCTTTATATTTCTACATCCTTATCACACACCTTATTCAGTAACCCTATATTACGTATTATTAAGAGAACTTAGTATATAAACCCGCACATCCGTGTCTTTCTCACAGAAATGCAACTAGAATGTGTTCAAAAGAACTTCTTCCTATTACACGCCGTAAAGTGTCAGTAAAGCACGTAATGCAGTCAATAATTTTATGTTGGTATATTGTTATCGAAATACATGGAAATACAGTCTGATATCATATCATATATGAAAATTTATATTTGAGTGCATTTGTATATATAAAAAAATGCTCAAAGGATATTCTATTAAATGTATTGTTTTATCCGTGTCTAAAATTATTGGTGTTTTTTATATATCCGTGTATGCAGATTTAGTTCAAGAACAAGATAAGCTATTATTGTTGAAATGAGATTTTATTCCCTTTATTTTTTTTAAATTACTGTATTTAATTCTAAAGCTCAGACTAGCCTAAAAAAACGTGACAATATTTAGGTTGTCATTGAGGACCAATTTCTCATAAGAGACAAAAAATTGCTAGGCGACTATACACTTTTCTTTAAAAAGATATCTTTCGTCATTACTTATTTTTCTATTTTTAATGATTCTCTACTAATGTTTACCTAACAGAGGGCCCAAGAGCAACACAAGTTAGATGATTACTGTGTGGTGTTGCATGAGCGTAAGTAGTTCATGGGAAAGATTACGGCTAATACTAGACTTGAAGAGGTCAAGATTGTAGTGTTTGGGAAAACATCCTGCCAGGAGTTTGTGCAACAACCTGTCCAAATAGAAATTACTATAGGGATTATATAACATTTCTAAACTTGTCACAGACCCCATGTTTTAGAGTAACTAATGAAACTCGAACACATTTCGAGATGAGTCAATTAATCATCGAGCTAAAGAAAGCAATATATTCTTAAGATTAGACTTGTATGGTACGAGGTTACAACTCAGTGAGGATCATCTTCCCAATCGCAGTAAATGTCTGCAAGATTAAACTAACAACTTCTCCTCAAAAGCGAAAGGCATAACTTTTTTTTATTGGGTTGGTGCAAAAATAATGACGTAATAATGTCGTTTTTGACGTAATTTTAACGTCAATAAACGACATTCTTACGTCATTATTTTTGCACCAACCTAATATTAAGTACCCAGTCAGTTAAATGTCGCACGTGATACACACTTGGGCTGTCACGTCTCTTTCGATTTATAACAAAAGATTTCCCCGCAGTAGGTAGCCGCTGATCTTTATGGAAATAAAAGCCATATAAGATTTTATATGACGAGGAAGACTGTATAGCGTCACTTTGCGGGAAGCGATCATCAGATCCGACAGGATATACACAGCTTTCCTAGCAATATATTTTAATCCGACTTCGATTTTGCTTGCTCACTTAAATAAACTAACCGATTACCGCTAACAAAGATTATGAAGCTTAAAATTTAATCTCAGCTGATTTTGCATTGTTAGATTTTCAGTTGTCACAAGTTGCAAAAGAACATTTTTTTGATGTCATATAAAGAAAGATTTGATTACTTCGTAAGATTTTAATAATTAGGTAATTGTCTCGTGTGAATATTTGATTTGGGACCAGGTGAAAATTAGCTAGCTATGTAAACAGATAAAATGACAGATTGTATGCTGTAAATAAATAGACAGATGGCATTCTGACCAAGCAGATATAAGTGATAATATATGTTTAGATAATTATTACTACCTGTTTGCATTATATATATATATATATATATATATATATATATATATATATATATATATATATATATATATATTGTTATTTTAAGTAACTGTATAGTGTCTTCATTGCCACTCTGCATATGTTATTACTTCAAATACACTTGCTTCAGTAGACGCCTCGTTGCTTTATTACCAGAGTGTATTGCGTCGAACGAAAAACTGTTTCATAAAATAATGATTTTTTGGGTGTGGGGGGGGGTGATGATGTCCTTACTGGACGAAAGATTTACCATTGAATAAAATTTCAAACATCAAACTGATTTGCATATCTTCCATCTTAAATACATATATAATGGTGTATATGTATGTGTGTACAGTTTGCGATGAATAAATTGACGTCTGAATTATGTAAAAAAAAAAAAATGAAAATAACACGGACATGTCATTTTAATAGAGATATTTACCAAAATGACACAAAAATCTTGAAATACTAAAGAATAGTTCCATTCAATAACATCGCCATTGGCTTCAGCCAAGGCCTCCAGTCGATTTCGGAAGTTCCTGCATCTCTTGAGAAAGATCTCTTTGATTAATGCTGCCATAATTCTTGTCTTCAGTTCATCTTTGATGTTACAAGGTGTTTTATTGGTCTCTCGTTCAACTACGCCCCACACGTAACCATCAAGACGGTTGTACTCTGGGAAGTTAGGTGGTCAGCTGTAATGGGTGATGTGGCCGCAAAAATTGTCTGACAGCCATGACTGGTTTATCCTGCTTGTAAGACATGTTGGAGAGTTCTGTTGCCAGAAATAGTGTCTTGCAGCAGCCACCCTCTTTACCCAGAGCAGCACTATCTTAAGGCACTTGAGGTAGGACCCGTGTTGAGTGTGAGGCTTCAAGAGTTATTACTATCAGAACGATCAGAGTGTGTTTTCCAAGTTGCCGTACCGTCGTAATCAGCATTAGACTCATTCAATTCCTTTCGGATCCTCTGCTACTCTCCTCATATTGACACCCAAACACACTGAAATGTTTGTATTCGCGAAAGCCAAGAAGTACAGAATGGTGTTTACAAATTCCTGGCGGACTGAATTGCGTCATGGCGTTCTTTTTGCTACAGACTGTACCCAACTAACCCTCATATAGTAAACGAAATCCAAAACAAACAACGCGCATGCGCGAAATAAAATTAAAAAATGGCGACAGTTTATCCATTATACTATATTATGTGTATCGGTGTCTGTGTCTGTGTACGCAGGTTTTGTTTGAAGATGATTATTACGGTTTTTTATTTATTCATTTTATTTTTTTTTGGTTTTGTTTTCATTTTTCTGCGGTTCAGACCATTTTCTGGTTTTCGGGAAGAATTTGTATATACATCTCCCACTGACTTCTGTGCATTTTTGATTTTCATATCAAGAAGAAAAAGAAAAACACATAACATCCGCCGACGAATAAAATGCAGCTAAGAAAGAGAATGCATAATTACAGACATAATCATTTCAATCCACGAAAATTTACTTGATAATGAAAAATGTAAGGCAAGATTCCCGCCCAACTGCACACGATAGAAATAAGGAACAGATGAAAAGACAAAGAAAGAAACAATCGAAATATAAGGAAAGTAAGAATGTGACGTTGAAAAAAAAGTGATAATGAAGAGACAAATTAAGAAAGAAAGCAAAAAAAGACAAGTAGATGAAAGAAATAATGTGATGAAGAGAAAATGAGAAAAAAGATGAGGAGAAAAAGAAAGAAAGAAAGAGACGATGAATGAAAGAAGGAAAAGGTGAAGAAAGAAAGAAAGAAAGAAAGAAAGAAAGAGATTAAAATTAAGATGAAGAGAAAAGAAAGTTTTAAAGAAAAAAAGAAATATAAAGGGACGAGGAAAGAAAGAAAGAAAGAAAGAAAGAAAGAAAGAGATGATCAGACAAAGAGAAGCTGATGAGAAAAAAAAGAAAGAAAATATTGGGGGACAAGGAAAGAAAGAGACAATAAAAGAAATAAAGAGAAAAAGAAAGAAAGAAAGAAAATTAACAAATAAATTATATGTTGGTGTGTATGAGCATATTTTATAATGCATTTCTTTTGGATTTAATACTTAAGAGATATTTTAAAAATTTCTGAGAACATTTGATATTTGGAAAATACATTTAGCTAAGCTTGTTCAAAAAACAAAGAAATAATATTTTAACAAAATTAGTTTTCATTATTCTTCTAGTTTCTACTAATTTCTTTTCTTTCTCTTTTTCAGGTGAGTGAAATTTTCTGTTTTCAAAATTACTGAGTGCATGTATCACGCAGAGGTAAGTTCGAAATTTTCAAATGATCTTTGTTTCTCGAAATACCTTTACATAAAACATAGAAATTGTTTTATTTTCTTTAGTACATCTTATTGAAAGTCAACATTAGATTAATGTAAAGGTTTCTCCCATTTTGTGATAGAATATTTTCTATAAATTGATAACATCAATATTCAGCCATGCAAGTAATTCCTCCAGCATTCTGCCACCTTTAAACTAAACTGTGTTCTCCAACATTTTTATGTAAGTCCTTTGTTCATGTAAATTTATTGCATTATTATTCAATCATTCAATTATTTCCCCTAATTGGCTATTGTTTTGGAGCATGTGTCAGCTCAATTTTGTATTCTAACATATGAAGGCTATGCAAAAAATACTATCATTTTTATACAATATATTCATAGCGCCATTCTTTAGTCATCGCAGTAACTTTTTTTTTATCTACTTCCCATTACATGACAGGTATTTTTATCTAAACTGTTTATTTTATAATAAAAGAACGACTTTTAATCTCCAATATGAATCCTCCTGTGGGTACGTGGCGGAGTGGTTAGAACGTTGGCTTTCCGTTGATTCTAATCTCACCATTGTCGATTTATCAGGAAGGTAACGTCTTGATGTTATTGGCCTGCTGAGCCAATTCCAGTTGCACCTTTGGAAAGTACCTGGCAACCATGTTGAGCCAAGTCTTATACGTAAAATTGGGTAGATGGACCTATTTGGGAGCCGTCGATGTTTGTGTTAGCGCGAAGTCGCAAGTCATCGTGACCGAGAGTTTGAGCGTACTGGCCTTGTTCAGATCGTTGATCACGCCAAATAATAAGCTCTCTCGCAGAAACTGTAACTAAGGTCCGCTCAGCATTGTTTTATTATAAACCAGAGGTGGGCCTGAGCAGGCGTCTGAACTAGGGATTAGCAAACCGCCCTAGCAGAGAGGTATATTCGGATATGAGCGTCAAATCATTCCTATATTAATCCTACAAGAAAGGTTTCCTATTTCTAAATTTGCTGGAATAGCTGAACAAATATATTTCGCCTGTAGCAAAACAAACTTCCTCTGTTACCGAAATAAAGTTTATTTTTTGAATGTTCTTTGACACAAACCATCATCCAATCTTTTGTAGTTTCCATATATCTTTGAAGACCGATTGTTTTGTTTTTATAAGACAGTACTAGTTGAAATAATCCTCTACCTCCTTTGGATCTGTATCGGATTAGGATGATCCATGCGTTGATAAGTCAGATGTCTGAATTTGACATCCATTCACTTAATGTCAGCTATGTGATGTTGAAACTGTACCACAGAGAGTCAAAGTGTTTAAAGCTGATATTCTGTTTTGTGGAGTAGATTCTGTATTTAACACAAGACGCATACGCCTGTAATATTATTTTATTATTTCTCACTGTATGCTGTATTCCATCTCATTCGCTAACTCCTAGGTATCTATAGACTTCTTGCTCCAATTCCTTAATCTTTTGCGACAAAATCTTTATTGAGTGTATTTCGGTAAGTCTCCCTTTCTTTAATGTTACTTTCTTGATCCTGCTATATCATCTGGAACACTGTTTTCATGGGCGTATTTTCTCTACCAACACGGCTTCGGGCCCATAATTTGTATAATACGAAGTTACACGAACACAGTAATACATACATATAGAAATAGACTATATATATATTATATATATGAACATTAGCTTAAAACTCGCGTCATGTTTTTAAATAGCTTCATCAGATATAGATGGATTTTATACATGGCGCCAACCATGTCCAGAAATATCTAAACTGGCATCTGTATACAACCGCTTTCGCAAATGAATTGTTAAAAATGACTTCGAGCGAATGACGCCCTTAACTCTTAGCGAGGATCATTTTTCTTCGGACTTTGGGCTCTGGCACTATAAATAATTGTAAAAATAACAGAAACCTTATAACTATAAGACATTCAGTAACAGCAAAAACTAAAAACTAATATCGCATGGAACTCGACAAGGAAATAATAACATAATCAATCACCGACGATAGTTGGGACCATTGAGGGAATTCGAACGATCTTTTCCTTAGTTGCATCGTATGGGTTTCGCCTGGGTTACACCCAGGCGGAACCCATACGATGCAACTAAGGAAAAGATGCAACTACAGTTTTGAATTCGGAGTTTTCCTTTACTTAGACTGGTTGCCAACTTAGACTATAGAACCCACTTTGTCTTACTATTTATCCATAGCTGGGGGAGTTGGATTCATACCTTTCGCAAGGGTATTAGCACGTAAGTGAATGTGATGTTGTGCACTACATCAAAAAAAATGTTGGGAAGAAAGACTCCATCAGTTCTGGTAAAGAGCAATAAATGTTACTAAACTTGGGAAACCTATTTCCTTGAAAAAAAAATAGAGAGAAATATTTTACAAATTACAATCGAAAGTATAGCACTGGCTACTCGGTCAGAGAATGGGGAAGGTTGCCTTATAAGGAAACGATTAATATTACCATTACGTGGAACTTGTTGAAAATGAGAAAATAACTAATACACTAACATATACGCTAAATAATTCCTAAAATACTCACTCTCTCTATCACTGTGTCTCTCTCTATGTATCTATATCCACACACACACACACACACACACACACATATATATATAAAGAGATATATAAGGATAGATATATAATGTATATTTGTGCAGCAACCTTTCTATTTTGGGGGCTGTTGTCATCAACTATGTTACCATATTTACGACATTTCGGACGTTGTACGCTCCGAATTTCTTCCGGTAATTGTAATTTGGAACTGAGCCGTTTGTTTCGTTCACCAGAATAGATTGTTCTAGTTCCCCGTGTCATACCTCTTCCGGATGTCTCAGTTATCTCCCTTTAACTTAACACGCCAAGTAATTGTTCACCATTGCAGTAACCAGGTATTGAACTGGCAACCCCATTCCGTGCAGCTGTGGTAAGAAATATGAAGGCGAAAGAGTTCGCCTCCTCAAGATAAGACTGAAAGTAAATCGTAAAGGCGTAACACTAGGGGAACCAGAAAGATCAAGCGTACCTGACCATATAAGGAGGAAAACGGAAGATCACCTTCCCCTGTGGGATGACCTTGAAATAATAGACACAGAACATTACTTACGAAACCTGAAGGAATTAGCACATATGCTCGCCACAAAAATCTCCTAATCCGATCAAGCATAGAAATGATCACAATACATACGGCGTGCTAGAGAAAAGTAATAGTAACAATAAAATTGCAATATGAGCACTGGAAAAAAAATTGGTTTAGATATTAACTCCAAAAATTTATACTCAAGGTCAAATGGGCCAGTGGATAAAAGCGTTGGTTGGATCTAGTGACTTGACCCAAATTGTTGTGAGTTCAATACCTGGCAGTGGTAAAAGAAAACATCGATAGTTGAGTTAAAGGGTGATAACTGAAAGAGGCATGGCACGTGCAACTAGAACAATCTACCCCGGTGGACGTAATAAAGAGTTCAGTTCGAAATTCTAGTCACCTGAAGAAGGCCGGAGCGTACAACTGCCGAAAGGTCGTGAATATGGCAAGAAAGTTAAGGACAAGAATCCGAACAATGTAATTAGTGTAAACAACTAATGAGTTCCTCATCTCAGAAAATATAGGCAGAAACGTTTCTTTTAAACATAACTCACTGAATATGACCGACAAGGAAAATTTAATTAATAGCATATTTTGTTTTCATTGATTTCTTATATTTATCCGTTTGCCGAGAGTAAGGGAGGCTAAAAAATTGTTCGTATTGTCCATTGTCCCAAGCGGTTTCGGCCACTGCTTTAGCCCTATTTAAGGGTCTTGTTTCAAGTGCTATTATATATAGATATATGGATATATGAACCATTCTCTCTATTATTCCATCTCTCCATATACACACACAAGCACATACATATGTTCTGATGTGTTCTAATATTCCAACATCCGATATTCAGTGACATGCTCCCCTTGGCATATTGCTTAGTATTTATATCTCTTTTTTTCCTGCTATAATGAACAGCCGCCAGCCGCAGTAAACTGACTAGCTTGTTGTGAATGACGAGCAATTTTTGATACACCTTTTCTAGCTTCCCCCCGATAACTCCGGGTGGGCAATGCTGTCCCTGAACAGGGATACTCAGACACAGGTACTTCCACCGAGATTTGCTTTTGCCATCCATTTGCCTTTGCCATCCAAAGGAATTTATCCACGCACGCATGGACTCTCCTAACTATAAATAGGAACAGGTACTGCCTTTTGGAGAGAGAAGTTTCCAACAGCCAGCTCTGATAGGCGGAATGAACATTCTTGCTGTAACACTCTCGTTTGTATACGTTTTTATTATTTTTAATATATTTGTTTAACTCAATTCCTCTCTTATGTCTTTATTTCTGGCACTAACAAATCATGGGATAACACATAAAATGAGTTAACAAGACATCTGTACATCAGTGGCTTATAGTGAGGTAGGCTTGTACGATACCTACACCACACTCTGAGCCTTAGTGACTAGCTTCCAGTGACAAGTTATCGCAGGTTTTTCCGAGTGTCCCTTTCACAAAAAAACAAAGCCTTGTCGAAAGATGCCTTCAGCCACAGAGGTCACGCCTCCACTAACCGCCAGATACCGAACAGACGCATCATGGACTTACACAAATTCACTATTTGCCCATAGCTGAAACCCTAACAGGTGCTACCACCCCGGCTCAGGGTGGACCTGGGAACAACAGCATTTAAAACGTGGTTCCACGCTCCTTATAACCTCTAATCTCCCGATCAGAAAACTTGCTACCATATATAGTTTATCGTCATACCTAGGATACAAACATAGATATATTTGTGTGTCTGCGTGTATATCACATTGATCACTTTATGGATGGAAATATGCCGCCAATTTCATAAGAATGTTCTAATTCTGTAAAACATCAATCAGTCAAGTTTGTTCTGTTTAAAATGAACGTGGTATCCTTCATCTACGGTAGACATCTTAATTAAATATGAACGTGCCATTTAACTTCAACGGAATTTCAAAAATATAATTTGGCACAAATTTGGAAAAAAACGGTTCAATCAGCCCACATCTGCAATCATCATATTACTCTATTCCGTTAATTCTTTCTTTATTTCTTTCTTTCTTTTTTTTTTTTTTTTTTTTTTTTTTTGATTAAATCGAACGATTGGAATTCTCGGCATTTCGAATCGAGAGACCATTGGGAACTGCGTAGAAACTCGATGGCCGTTTTTGGAAGCGGCCAGAAAACTATCCGCTGGGTATTTTAAAAGATCGTGACATGTGTTATAGGACGTTTTACACGTGTCTAACTTTCATGCGAAAGAGAATTCATTCTCGTTCAAATGTTTAATTGCTCCATTTGACGGCAGTCCATTGAACTGGGAGAAGGGAATCATTTTAGAAAACAAGTCGAATGTAACACCCTCCCCTGTCGTCCAAAACTTCCAACACTGCAGCTGATGGATGAAGATGGCTTCAATCTCAGACCTACCCTATCCCAAGTTGTGATTTAAGTTTGATCATAAGGAGGCCAAGAGTAAATCGTCGCATTTATCTTCGTGTTAGGCTGGTCCAAGCAAGGCGTAGACGTACAGGGAAAATAACACTTGAATAAATTCAACAAAAGTAAATATTGTTTTTATATCTGTCCTTAGTACTATAATTGGTTATATCAGAGTTCGCATGAAATTAATTATCTGCTCTATCCCACGTTGTGATTTAAGTTTGATCATAAGGGGCCCAAGATCGAATCGTCGCAGGTATCTCCTTGTTGGGCTGGTCCAAGCAGGCCGTAGATGTACAGGGAAAAAAATAACACTCGAATAAATTCAACAAAAGTAAGTACTGTTTTTATATCAGAACTTCGTAAAATAATTGGTTATATGAGAGTTCGCATGTAATTAATTATCAGCCCAGCCCGCATCTAAATCGGAAGTGATATTGTTGCTGACTTAGTAAAGTTTAGTTTGGTGTTTTGGTAAAATTCGACACAAGGCTGAAGTCGGCAGGCAGTCAAGTTGTATAACAACCGGTGACTGAGACGTCTCTCTCCGTCTCTCTCCGGTCTCTTTCCGTCTCTGACGAATTCACTTCGCGCATTCGTATTTATGGACCTTTGCTCAAACTGGCGCTGGGCACGACTCGTAGAGGGATTTTGATAAATCCCCTTTGTTGACAGCTTACTTCATAATTCTGAGGAATTCACTTCCCCTCTCTCAAATTATTACCTCTCATTAAATTTCCTCAGTGAGCGTGGATGGTTCATCCACCCACTCCTGGTATTTCAACTCAACTTTTGACCAGGAGAAATCAACTCTAAATTCGTTGTTTACGAAAATGAAAGTTTCGTTTTACAGCTTGAATGTTCAGCTGAGTAGAACCCATGTCAGATATCATTGCCCTCTGAGCCTGAATCATTTTCAATTGTTCAAGCCCTCGACACACCAATTCTAGGTGTCGTCTATATGTGAATTAAATCTTCAATCTTTTCCCACGGATTTTATGTATTAACCCTCCTTCTTCCAATATCTATCAATGTACATCGCTTTCCAAAGTTTTACCGCGGTAACAACAAATAGTATCACAGGAAAGGAATTGGGAGAATGCGGAAGCAATTGAAATGGAAAGAAAATAAAACCCGGTTTTTTCACCACTCCCTCTATCTCTCGTGCGTAAATACGTTATGTTTTTCTGACAAATAGATTTTGGTGGATTTTCTCTGGCATCTCTTATAAACGGGCCAGGGTTCATTTAAAAGTTGCGAATGAAAGCAATCAAACCGACCATCCTATTAAGTTTATTGCTTAAAGACTTGTTATTGTTAATTTTACATGATGAGTCTTGAAAATATTTTAACCAAATACTTATTTTCTTTTAAACCGAGATGCAATCAACGCTTTGTCTCTCGATATCTCGATATATTTGTAAGGCAGTTTCCTCTTGCCTTGAAAAAGAAGCATTAAAAATCGTCTACAAGTCTTAGAAGTGAATGTATGCAACCCGTTCAAAATTGGTGCAGTCTCAGAATTAAATCCCATGCTGATATGTAT
Source organism: Acanthosepion pharaonis (assembly GCA_903632075.3). NCBI lineage: Eukaryota > Metazoa > Mollusca > Cephalopoda > Sepiida > Sepiidae > Acanthosepion > Acanthosepion pharaonis. The sequence goes on from CAHIKZ030000255.1 coordinate 173,399, forward strand.
TGCGGTAAATATGCTGCATGACAGCGCTGTTGATTGCACTTTAGGCGGCACAGCTCACGCGGCGCACCTGCTGATCATCAATTTTATTTGTCACAGAGCGTGTAAACGTTTTGAAGAAAGTAATTTTTGTTGACGCCATTTCAAACAACTTGGGGTTACTTCTTTGACGCATCTGTCGGTGAGGGATGAGCGATGATACTGTTTCTGGGGCTGATTCCAGAGATGATGCAATAGAACATCTATACTAATGTGCTTTTTCCTTTTTTTACATACAATTCACTCTCAGTTGACTTTACACAGGATTTTAGATCTTTTAGTTTATCCTGTTCAGTTTTAAAACCTTTGAGATTTGAAGGTGCTGGTTCGAGATACGATGCAATAGAATATATATATGACAGAGGTCATTTTGTACTTTTCGCCGCGTGCAATTCACTCTCAGTTAGCTTCACACGCGATTTCAGATGTTTTGGTTCATCTTCTCCAGTTTTAAAGCCTTTGGGATTTAATGTTTATTGACTTGGCCGTGCCTATCATATTCCCTCGGGGTTATAAGAAATTAAAAACGCTAGAAATAACCCATCCACTATCTTTAGTGATATCTGATATTTTAAATATCCTAAGGGATATAATCATCTAATGAGTGTTCTGTTTAGGTTATCCGTTGCTTGAAAATGTATTTTTTGCTTATTTAGATAGGGAAAGAAATTTCAAACATTCTTAAGAAACATATTCGATTACCCTCTGATCATTGACTTTGCGGAGATGTCCGATTTCATAATAATCGCAATTTGATATGTACATTAGTGTTAACCTCCTATAGTGGACAGCTGATATATGTACAAGTCCGTCTTGTCAAAGGTGGAATCATAATCGACAATGCTTTTCCAATTTGCTTTAAGATAAATGAGATAAAACTCACATGCCACATACATGAATTTAATATTAATACATCCTGAAAAATTTTCAGTCGTTGGTTTGATTAACTCAATTCGAATGCGAAAACATTGAATTGTATAATAAAATACATGATAGTAAATATATATGTATATTTACATATAGGAATAACGTGTCACTGTCGACAGTCGACCTTGAACACAGATCACTAGAAAGCAAACACAGGCGATCCTATTTTGAATAAGCAGATCACGTAATGGTAAAGAAATAAATATATATATATATATATATATATATATATATATATATATATATTAGCGTGGCGTCTAATTGATCCCTATTTCTACACTATCCTCTATTAATATACCGATCGCGATTCTCTATACTATTCACTATACTATTTCTCTATACTGATTCACTATACAAATGACTATTCGGATCACTACACGGTGGTTACTATTCGAGCGAGTATTATCGAGCAAGTACTATGAGCGCGAATGTTATTCGAAGGCGTCTGACATCAGTATTGTTTAACGGCGTTAGTATAGTTGTATATGGCATTACAAAGTCTCTACCAAAATGAGCATTACGAATGGGACAACGAGTAGTTGTTGACATTAAAAAAGTGGCAACGAGTGTTCGATGACATTACAATATATATATATATATATATATATATATACATTTTATTTTAGAATATTACATCGAAAATCATGTCAAAATCGCTACACAACTGCAGTCGTGTTTCGATGAGGATCAAAGCATCTAATCAGGTGATTGTAAATTACTGACGAGTGAACGATTTAGTTCATCCTACCTATATATATATATATATATATATATATATATATAAAGCATAATATTTTTTTCTAAAATAACCACATTACAACCACAAACGTTTGCGGCACCTCTCTTCTCTTCTTTTTAATATATATATATATATATATATATATATATATATATATATATATATATATATATATATATAATTTATTCGTATACACTAATCGTATACTTATATATATATATATATATATATATATATATATATATATATATATATATATGTGTGTATGTATGTATATATATATATATACTCAAGTATACGATTGGTGTATACAAAATGAATTTCAATAACCAAAAAATAATATTCTTAAAAGAGTGCTCAATACAAAGTAGAGCAAATCTAATTTATTCGAAAATTATAACATAAATATATTATATAATCACTACAAAAATAGCGATATTGTTTCAAAACTTCTAATGTTTTATCAAGTGATGGTGTTCCTTTGATAAGACACCAGTATTTTGAGCTCGTCGTCCTAGGAAAACTTATTTGCTTAAGGCTAAACACCTAAAATATATATTAGCTTATGCTAGAAGCCATCTAGAACATGGGAGTAAATATTGGAACTTTGTTTTATAGTCAGATGAAACCAAACTAGAAAATTTTTTACACATGAACTCCTGTTAGACATGGAGGTAAGTGAATGAAATTCATATACCAGAAAATGCCCTCCCTAAAATTAAGCATTGTAGGTAGCAGCATTCTTTGAACAATAATAATGTCTTTAGCTCTAAGTTGAAATGATGATCCATCTCGCTGTTGTGACTTCCTGATCCAGTGTTCCTCTCTCCTCTTTCCTCTTTTTAAGCTTATTCACCGTTCTCTTGATGGTTCTTGAATTGATTTTGAAGATGGAAGCAAGGGTATGAATGTTGGTACCATTACTGAAAGCCTTAATGATCTTTTCCGTCTCACCATTGCTCAGCTGGAAAGACATAATGGGGATCACATAAAACGATTTTAAGCTGTTCTTTTTCAAGTTCAATAACTCAAAGGGTTTTTCAGTGATTCCTACGACAAATGGCGTCAAGATAGCTAGACGTCTTATCTGAAAACATGGAAAAACAAAACACAATTAGTTTAGTGTTTTTTAGGGTTATTTTTTTAGATATTAAATGTTTTGTAGGATGGACAATTATTACACAATTTGAACAACTTATATATATGCATGTTGGAAGATTCAAAAGTGTCACGAATTTTATGGAAGTTATTTTGTTATAAAAGCAGAAATGATTTCGAACCTTATACATCCGCCCACAATCCCCAATCGACGCATTCTTTGAATATTTACAGCTCATTAAAAATATTAAAACATCTATGGGAGTTCTTGGATGCTAACCAAAAACAATAGCACTTAAAATGTGAAGATTTTTGAATTCTACGTTTATATATTCAACTGCGCAGATTTTATTCATGGTGTATACGTCGACGAAACATTTAATCAATGAAAGAAAGCCGTGATGAGGTTTCTGGAAGACAAGTATACGATTCATAATGGGATTTCGATGAGATGCATATAAAATAGAACAGTAATCGATCAGTTCATGAGAATTCTGAGATTCGTAGAATTCGGTTGGGATGGTTCCGCATTCGGCCATTTGCATAGATGAAAGCAATCAGCGAAAGCGGGCAAAGCCGCGCAGTTCTCAAATGACATCAGTTTCGGCGGAAAAGTGAATGTCAGATTTCACTTTGTTCTTCTTTTATGTACTGTGTTATTACATGTCATGGGATTCATGCCTCTCCACAACTTCTTATCCCTTCGAGTTCTCAATAACCTTTGTATTTTTCTTAATTTTACGATAATAATTGAACATAAGTAAACACCACTAAACCTACTAGCAGATAGACTGGTAGATTTTTCAAGATCAGTGTTCCGTTTCAATATGATCACGTCGGCGTCACGTGGGCGATGTTGTGAAAACGTATTCCTAAAATAGAGTATTTTGAATGAAAAACGAAAAGAATTTTATTTTGATCTAAAACTTATATGTACGTTTGTCGAGCATTAATCTTAATTTCAGTTGTCTGTTTTGATTAGTCTTACTCTTATGTCCATCGTCTTTTCATGTTGAATTAAATATAGTCTAATGTTAATTATGTTTTATGAATCTGTTCTGAAGATGGTCTACTAGACCGAAACGTCCGACGTTGACATTATATTAACATTAAAGCCGACAGTGTGGCTAGACATCCGGTTACCTCTAGCTAGGATAGAAACCCGACTGACTTGGTGTCAGTCGGAGATTCTACCACTAAGTCGTCGGCGTAAGGCAGCGATGAAGGTGGATTTTAGCGTATTTATTTTTAGAAACACGCCCAGTGACCGACAGTCGCTTTTTTTGTGAAGAGTCTCGCTATATTAGCTATAATAGTCACTGAAGGTGCTCCTAAAATCCGGGCATCCAGGCAAAAATCCATAATTTCAAGAAATGAATTGTGCAATATTCACATGAAAGCGATGCAATAACTCTAGATTACCATCAATTTTAGCACTTTCACTCTTTAAGTCTTCAATCAAGTGCTGTGGTTTTTATTGAGTTTTAGGTTATTTGCCGCTGCGGCGTATGTATTACGGTTTACTTAAACTTTTTCATCTACCTGAAATTACTTTTTGAATCTGTTGGCTTCCTTTATTATTGAATATTTTATTTCTTTCATGTTCTTTGACACAGATCATCAACTAGTTTTCTTTAGTTTCCAGTTATCTTTGAAGACCGATTATTGTAGTTTTGCAAGAGAATTCTAGTTTTCTTCGGATCTGGACACATACAGACGATCGAAACCGCCCTAAGAAAGATATCTGCAGTAGCAAGTGAGAAGTTTTTTATCGATTTGACATCCATTCGCTTAATATCAGATACGGTCCAGTTATAGATGTTGAATCAGGGACAGCCAAAATGTTTATGGCTGATATTCTGTTTTGCGAATTAAATTCGGTATTTAACACCAGGCGCAAACGCCTATTATATTCTTTTCTTAAGTTCGCCGTCATTTCGGCATGCTGTATTCTGTGTATTTTTCTGACTCCTCGGTATTTATAGGGTGCTTCATTTTGCCTGGCTATTCTATATATATATATATATATATATATATATATATATATATATATATATATATATATAGATAGATAGATAGATCGCTGTGCGAGGGATTAAGCGTGCTGGCCTTGTTCAAATTGTTGAACACGCTAGATAACACACGCTCTCCCAGAAACTGTAACTAAGGTCTGCTCAGCATAATTGCAGTATAAACCACAGGTGGGCTCTGTGGGTGTTGAATAAACACAAATGCGCCTGAGCAAGCGTCTACAATAGGGCTATTGTCTATCCGCCCTACTAGACATGTATCCTCCAATACGAGTGGCCAGCTATTTTATATATATATATATATATATATATATATATATATATATATTTAGTTTATGCAAACTTAGGTAATCCGTATGGGTAGACCTGGAGGAGGATGATATCCAGAGAGCTCAATGTAAAATTCAGAGCAGATATGTTTGAATAAAAACAGACCACGTTAAGATTCCATTTAATAAGCTATTTCACCATAACCCCTTTAACAGGGTTCTGGATCATCAGACTTTACTTCCAATGGTCTGTTTTTTATTCAAATATATATATATATATATATATATATATATATATATATATATATATATATTTCTTCATGAGTGTATGTGTGTGTGATTAAAAGATCACCTGATTGTGTTCTAGTTAAGATATAAAACCATTATATACAAACGTCCTTATAGAGAAATGCCTAAATTTTACAAAAATACACTTGACGACAACAGGAATGAAATTATTTATCCCTACACCTAAAATGATAGAAATGTGCCAGATAATCATCAATATTTCTTCACTCTATACACAACTTCTATAGCCTAAAGTATGGTCTCCCCTTTCAGCAGCATTCTAGCTCAACTATTTTGTGAGTCTCTGGAAAGTGTCCCTTTAAAAACATTCTATCAGGTTGGTACAAAAATAATGACGTATCAATGTCGTTTTTTGACGTTACAAATACGTCAAAAAACGGCATTATTACGTCATTAATTTTGCACCAACCTAATACCACAAACTCGTTTTATTTTCGATACATAGACGACCCCCTACTAATATATCCACAAAACATTATGTTAATACATCGTTCCGGCAAACAATCCCTCAGTGGACGAAACGCGTCGGTTAAGTATAGTTTTTCTTGTGTCTTTTTATTCAGTTTGTCTTTTCCACACACACACACACATATATGAGGGTATATATATATATATATATATTAAAGACATTTTTATGTTTAACGTTCTTTTTATTTTTTTTTTAAACATAAAAATGTCTTTAATAAATAAATTGTCGGACTTTGTCCATTTCTTAATATATATATATATATATTTGTTTTGTTTTTCCAGATATTTTCTTCATTCTGTCGGATTTATATCCATTTATATTTGCTTATCATACTGTCCACTGGAAATACAAACCTGAATTCATTTTATTACATGGAGGACTGCATGCTTATCCGAAGATACAGGAATCTGCTAGTCTCCGCGTATTCCTGCAAGAACAGAAAAGATTTTCTAACAAACTGTATATATGGAAAATCTTTCCATCGGAATCAAATTTATAAAAAATTTTAACAATACGTTGTGAAAGCGTCGCCCATTTGACGAAAACGTGACCACGCTCAAACGGAAAGCTGATCATTTAAAATTTTCATTTATCTGTTTTGGATAAGACTTGTTTTTATGTCCATCGTTTTCGTCGTGTTATACTGATTATGTTAATTGTATTTTTAATGAATATTGTCCTGAAGAAGGTTATTAAACCGAAACGTCAGACGTCGACATTTCATCCATATTAAAACAACATAATCGCATTTTAAGGATTTTTGTTTTGTTTTTCCAGATATTTTCTTCATATATATATATATATATATATATATATATATATATATATATATACACAGAGAGAGGGTGAGTGAGTGAGTTTGGTGTGTGTCTGTCTCTGCGTTTATGTCTTTGCGTGTGTTTCTGTCTGTATACAAACGAACATTGCCTGAACCAAGAATGTTGGGTGATTCATTTTCATACAAGTAATTTTCGTTTTAGAAAATTTCTATTCGTTTTGCATTTTTCCTACCAAACCAATCCATCCAACTCATAAGTTTAAAATATTCTGTGTTGTCATATTTGCATTAATTATGCAAATACCACTCTCCACCCTTACCGCTATTGAGGCAGCTGTAAATTTACAGCTGAGGTCATACAACCTTGCCAAATGTGTCGGCTCTGTGCCAGTTTATCGAGAAGAACACACTGGGAAAAAATATTCTTATTATTTGTTTTAGTTGCACAAATATACACTGGTTTCTTGAGTTGAGGCAAATTGAAGCAAACACTTTGCGTGATTTAATATCTAGAGTAAACGCCATTTATATATTCTACACATATTATTTTGACTTAATCCGAAGTGATTAACATTTGTCAGCTTTCATTATGTAAGTCTATATTATTTGCCTAATTTACTTTCAGCATTAACACTTTTAGTCAGTGTTGTTGGTAAAACTGAATATTTCTTCATATATGTTTGTACTATATATCATATAATCTTTTAACTTTCAATAAAAATACAAGATATTCTTGTTTCTTCAGTGACGTCATGCTCTGAACGTCTAATGGGTCAGAATTTCGTTCCAAACCTTAATTAATGGATCAGAAATTAATGCTTCAGAAATTCATGGTCAGGATTTCACTGCAGATCTTATTTAATTGGGGCAAATTAATGGATCAGAAATTAATGGGTCAGGATTTCAATCCAGACCTCATTTAATGGGTCAGAAGTTGATGGGTCAGGATTTCACTTCAGACCTCAATTAATTGGGAAAAAATTAACGAGTCATAAATTAATGCCCCCCACAATTTCACTGCAGGTCTCAATTAAGGGGTCAGAAATTCACTCCAGATCTCAAACGGAACTCATATATATAATCCATTACTGCAGTTTCTTAAAAAAATGTCGTTTAATTCTATCGCTCCAGTAAGTATCTGATTCCCGTCATATTTTTGCAAGTGTCAGATTAGCCCCAAAATGTATCATTGCTGTCATATATGCTGGAGCTGCTCACTTTCCAGCCATGACAGTATTCAAAATCGTTTATCTCTATCTATAAATGGCAGGATGTCTGTGTGCGTAACGAATGCACGGTCGCAATTTTCGACGGATTTGCACCAAAATGTACATGCACATTGCTCCAAGTTAGCGGAAAGGTCAAGGCCGACTTTGCATTTCCCAACTCCCATCGATAGTGGAAATAATCGATTTTTTCATGCTTCTACTGCAGTTTTCATGTAGTTTGCGGCCATTTTGTACTGGCCAGAGTGAGAGCCTATAGGTCTCTGCCACGAATAGGCAGGAAGATTCTATTGGCCAGCGTGAGAGCCAACAGCTGACTGACACGAATGTTAACTAGCATGCTAAAAAAATCGATAGCTGCATTCGTCACAAGTTGGAAAAATTTAAATCTGCATGGCACTTTACTTCAATTGGCTCATTCGCTTGCTTAAACTCAACGTTGATTAAGATTCTGTAAAACTGGGTTGGGTGTGAAAAAGTATTTGTTGTTAACATTCTTTTTTCATTCGCTTTTTCCAGTTACGAGTCCTTTTTTAAAGCTGATCGTTTTGTGTTCATTTTGTTTAGTTCTTTTTTCGTAACAGATGTAATGTTTAGTATAGAGCTTAGAAAAATTCGCAGTGTGAGATAGGCAAGAAGTATGGCATGTAGCAACATCAGCACGGCAAAGGGCACTTCTTTAAAGGCAAGGAAGGGAAAAATATTTTAAGTCAAGTGATAGTGATTGCTGTATGAGTCGTACGATTTTTTAATCAAGCACGGGCAACGCCGGACCATGCTGGTAGTGCGTTCATAAGAGGGAAACCTTATTCTTATTCTTCACATAGCAGCCTCTTTCCTATAGATGCAACGTCGTATGCCTATCTCTTCTCTTCTGTCGCTGTTTCCATGGAAAGTGCCCAGACGAAGTACATTTCTTAGTCCTACCAGCACATTGTAGAGAACTACCCCTATATCTCTTTGTATTCTTTTGTTGAGATGTTAGTTTCACTCGAGCAGCATTTTTTCTCACGAACTACTACATTGTGGAACCGCCTCCCAAGAGGATGCTTCCGACATTACTACAATCTTAACCTATTCAAGTATAGAATTAAACGCCATCTTCCCCAAATATATCCATAAACTGTCTCTTACTTTGGAACATTCTGCTTGGAATGGTATGGGGGCCTTGTACACGAAGGAAATTATTGTAAAAAAAATGAATGATAAATGACCAGATGAGCTAAATACTTGAGTTCCGCTGGTTCAGTTCTTTACGATTGCAACATTCCATGTTACATCCACGGAGACGAATCATCCTCGTTTCCTCCGTAATATAAATGTAAGTAGAATGTTCCGCTCAGAGAGCTATTTTCAGATCTATTATATCGAACAAATTCTCCTAATGGATGCCTTCGCGAAAGCTACACTCTTCATCTGTTCAAGTCAAGAGTCAATAGTTACCTAGCCTCCTTAGTCTCATCTTCACTTAGTAGCACCTACTGTTTCACTCATATTACACCTGATTAATAATAACCATTTTACCAGTATCCCTCCAACTTTATTAACTCTCGTACCTTTTACAGGGTGAAGTTTACTATAAAAAGATTTTATCCTATATCTGTCCTTAATAACTTCTTTGGAGGATTTTACGTTTCATTATGAAAATAAAATATGGCAAAGTATATCCTTTATGAATAGATCCGCATATATAAGTCAAATAAGCATAATTTATCAACACAATATTTAATTAGTATTTTATTACTTTCCTTGATTATCCGGTTGCACTGTCTGCACGATTTCCCTTGACTCTCTGTTACTAGAGTCTTCTATTATGCAACATATTCGGCAGGTTGGGGGGAGTGTTGTTTATGTCTTCCCAAATCTGTAATGTAATTGATCCTAACCAGGCATATCGACATCAGTTACATTCTTATCGATGTGACGTGGCTTCACCCTGTCTTTCCTATAAATATTTTCATAGCAACTGCTTTGATGAGCTTTTCTTCCTGGTACCCAGACTACATGAATTTAAACGTGCTACTAGATTGGCAACTAGGTCTCACAGTTTAAAAGTTGAAATAGCTAAATGGCGGGGCGGGGGCTACTGTTACCGAATAAGATCAATCAAATGTAAACTTGACAATTGAAAAATATACATCTAACGTAATTTATTAGTCCAGTTTTATGGTTAACGTTAACAATTGTTGACAAAAAAATAAAAGATTTTTGTTCATAATTATAAAATTAAAAAGAATGTACAACTCCTAGGAACAAATAAAAATTCAGTGATTTTTTATATTTTTAACTTTTCTTCCTTTATCTAATTTATATCCGAAAAAATGTTATTTTTCTTTAAAAAAAACTATTTGCATGTTTTCAAAGCTATCGAAAATAGCAAAATATTCGTTGTTTGCGGGGATATTTATATCTTATCGAGTATTGTAATCCAGTTATTATCAATTTAGCCATTTATATTTGAAAAAGATTAGGCAAATAAACCAATAAACGTGGCTTCACTGTCTTTTCTACAAATATTTTCATAGCTACTGCTTTGATGGGCTTTTTTCCCTAGTGTCCAGACTACATGAATTTAAACGTGTTACTAGATTGGCAACTAGGTCTCACAGTTTAACAGTTGAAATAGCAAAATGCAACCGCCACTTCTGCACCAACAGTTTCTTTTCTCGCATTTCCCGCCTGTAGAACTCCCTTCCGTTTCCTTACTTCCCAAATTACTACAATCTTCAAAAATTTAAATGCAAACTCAATCACCATCTTCTGTCTTCTTGAATCCTGTTCATCTTTTGTCCTATCCAAAATCCTGCCTATTCTCAGCATTCTCTTTCATTTTAATCCCCTGTAAGCCCCTGCGTACTAGTTTCATTCCCACCTTGCTTGGGGTGAGATGATTAAAAATACCGTTTTATATAGGTATTGGCTCCTCTGCTAGTTCTTACTTGTGTACGCTCCCACAAAAGAACTTTACTAACAATTTTGTCTTTAGTTCTCAAGCATTAACCATTGCTAAGTTCTTTGGTGATGTCAGGTACTAGACAATGGGTTCCATACAATTCCCTGTTAATATGGGTTAACTGAAATTCTATAATCTTTCGCAATCTATTAATTCTCCACTGTTCTGGCGGTTTGATTTTGATATTATTTGCAGTAGTTTTTATTGCCTTCTACATATATTCTTTGTTTAAACACTGTTTAATATTCCCATAAGCATTATCTATTCTATTGGCTTACTATCTATCATGGGTCCTTACCTATAACTACAGAATGAACTCTTCCTAACACTATGTATACTACGCCTTTCAAGAGAGAGGGTTGAATCGAGTCAAGCCGATAGTAGTTCACTCCAAACCAGACTGACAGTCATACTAACACCTTCCACATCTTGTATTATTATTTCGTGTAATATACTTTTGTTATTTCTAATCTTGTGTTCGTGTTGTTCTGCCTTGGTCTTAACCTGGACCATAACACTATCTGTGGACAATTCTACGAATCTGGTATTTTTAAAACGTTTAGTTAATGTCGGTAATAGTCAGGTGTTTTGTTCAGAATACGAAAAACTATGTTTAGCTTAAACTTTCATGATTCTGACGTGTAACTCTTAAACATTAAACCGTTTCTGCATTTACTGTTGAGAAGACGTTTTTAACCATTTCATACCAAGCAAGTCAACAAAGTCACTAAGTGGCAAAGAGTTGCTGAGTGTGAGAGAATATGAAGAAAATATTATTAAGGAGAGAAAACAATAAAATTACAGGAATTGAGCAGATAGAGGATATCCATTGACATTTCAATTTTTGAGGATCAAAGTTGACAGTGAAGTCAAAGCCGGGAGAAATATCAACAAGTTTAAAGAACGAGAAAAGGAAATATATCATAGTACTTGTTGTTAGATCTAGCCGTTTCAACTGTAAAATGATGATACCTTGCCAGCAGTCTAGTACTTCCCTTAGATTGACAAATTCTAGGTACTATAGTTGTAAGTTTCTCAGAAAATTACCGTGAAAGTATTTATAGAAAGGCATAGGTAAGTACGTCATGGCGAGGAAAACGTGACTGAATACGAGATGAAAAGTGACGACAATAATATTACAGATTTTCCTTTGTATTTTATCAAGAATCTGTAAAAACATACTAGAAGCACCAGATCAGATATTCAAAGTATAAATAAATGGTAGACTTATAAATATGTAAGATAAATTGTCTAACATGACGCGATGAACCAAATTTCCTAGCAGTATACCTAGAAATTGATTCAATATAATCTTTCCACTTCATGTCATTTACATCGAAATTTTCAAACCTTTTTCCGTCATCGCTCACTTTCAATATAGAAAAATTTTTCTACCGCCCACCTATATAGTAAATATTCAAAAGTATTCCAAAATTTATTGGTAAAAGTTTATTACTGGTTCATAAATTTACTTTATGTTGTAGTAAAAAATACCAAAAGGAGGTAACAAGTAACAATGACTTATGGGGCGACTGCTGCTGCTACTAGCGAATAAAATCAATCAAACGCAAACTTGATAATTAAAAACTATATATCTAATGTAATTTACTGGTTAGGTTTTATGGTTAGGGTTAACGTTACAATTGTTGACAAAAAAAAAATTTTTAAATTGTTCATAATTAAAAAAATAAAAAAAAAGAATACACACTACTAGCAACTAATAAAAATTCAGTGAATATTTTTTTTTTATTTTTCTTCCTTTATCTAATTTATATCCGAAAAAATGTTATTTTTTCCGAAAAACCATTTGTATGTTCTCAAAATATTCGTTGTTTGCGGGGATATTTATATCTTATCGATGAATCTAATCCAGTTATTCTCAGTTAGACTTCTACCTTTTTTTTTTTTCAGTAGCATGAGTTGAAATAGCTTCTTAATAATCTAAATCCCAACTCATCCGCCATTTTCTGTCTAAATGCACTTCACCCGCGCAACATCTGAAATCGCCCACCGGTGGATGATAACGCCCAGGTGGGGAAACCGTGATTTACATCAATTCATAAAAGATATATTTGAAAAAGATTGGACAAATAAACCAATAAGCATTCATAAGGGGGAGTAAATTAATACTACCAGAGAAAGTAAATTTATAGGTGGTTGATTCTAAAGTACTGCAGAGTAATTAATCTTCTTGGGATGATGTTACGGAGCATCAATTTAACAGTAAACTATCGTTATTGTTGCAGCCATTATTTCGAACAAAAACTTACATTTTATGAACCGCAAAATTTCTTCTTATTTTTATCATAATGGCAAGTGTTAGAGAATCATCCTAAACAATTTTTTTGACAGTAACAATTAGAGGAAACCTGTATCGGCAGTAAAGTGTCATCGATGTGATGCCTGAAAAGAAATTTATCAGCCGTGTTGCGAAGAATATTGTAAACATGCAACTATTCTTTTCATCTCACGGTACACTTGAACCTATAGTAAAAATTTCAGCATACAAAAAAAAAAAGAGTTACAAAGTAGGGTCCCGCTCGCTATCGTTTCGCAATGTAAGATATATTCACTACTTGAAATCTTTGAAACCAAAATTTTAAATGAACATTTCATTCATAAATTGGGTTGTTTTCGTTAAGGGAAGTTTTACAAATAGATACCAACTTGTTGAACACCAAGTAAAATGCAAATCTCAAACACTTTTCTGTACTATATAAGACGGTATCCCTAAACAGAACTATCTTTGATATAAAAATCAAAACAATCTTCGAATAAAAGAACATTAATTAAGGACAGTTAATTAAAGAAATAATATATTTTTTTAAATCAATATGAAAATTAGTTAAACCTGAAGAGTATTATTTCCTGGGAGTAGATAATATATAATACCGATATTGATCTTCTAGTGTGTAAATTACTACAAATTACAGCTGGGCCTTTTTAATCTTAAAATTCGTGGGAGAATTGAGCTCCAATTTCGCATTTATTCGTATAGATTCCATTATATAGGTTTTACTTAATTAGCTATTATGTTTCTCTAACTCTTCAAATGTTGAATGTATAAATAATTCTAATTTCTATTTTCCCATCTTTACACTCTATTAATTTTATCTTATAAATTGTCCCCTATTCTGTCATCCATGAAATAAAAATAATTGTTTGTACGGAAAGTAAGGACCTACGTACATCAAACTGTATTTAAATTAAGTGACACCAGAAGAATTCCCGTTGAACTTTTAAAAGGTAATCTTAAATATTAATTCAATCCCTAAATGTGGCGGTCAATTTTGAGTTCTTCTGTAGTTTATTGTTGCCTATCACATCTACTCGTTCTCAGTTATTGTGATGATGACCAAACCAAGAGTCCTCCACATGAGCTAGCTAAAATGCCGCCCGATAGTGCGGTTTTAAGCTAGTTTATAGAAAAATGTGCATTGCAATGTTGGATAAAAAAGGAAAATTAAAAGGAAAGTTATTCTTCCTGAAACCATGGTAGCAACGATAATGGCGAGTATAATATATTAATATATATTTTTAACCTCGTATAATCTGGCAACCCTGAATCTGAGCTCAACGAAATTTGTTCTCTGCGCCTAACTATTCTAGGGCTTTGGAATGAGCTATGACTCATTGAAATCGGACCAGTGAGGGCGGAGGGGTTGCTTGGACACACATACGCACAAACATACACTGTGCATCATATATAATATTTATTAACACAAAGAATTCATAATTAGTAAAAAAAAAAATGTTTAAAAACATATTTACAGGTTTCGATGGATAAATTGTCGTCTAAATTACGCAAAAATGAAACTAACACTGATATCTCATTTTAAAAGACATATTTACCCAAGCTGCAGAAAATTATCATGAAATGCTAAAGAGTAGATTGATTCATTATAGTCGCCATTGGCTTCAACCAAAGCCTCCAGCCGAAAATTGCCTGCATCTCTTCTGGAGGGTCCCTCTGTTTAAGTTAGTGAATGCTGCCATAATCCTTGCCTTCAGTTCATATTTGGTGTTTAAAGGAGTTTTGTTAGTCTCTCGCTCAACTCCGCCCCACACATAATAATGCAGTCTGAGGTGGCAATATGTAAGGGATGATGAAAAATTGTCTGACCACCATAACTGTGTTTTGCTTGTGTAGCATGGTACAGACTCCTGTTATTAGACATGGCGTCTTCCACCAGCCATTCTCTTGACACAGGGCAGCACTACCTCCTCAAGTCAATTAATGTAGGCCTCCATGTTGAGTGTGAGGCCCTCACCACCAAATTCGGGTGTTCTTTTATTATCAGAACGATCAGAGTGATATTTTCAAGCTGCTTTACCTTCGTAATCAGTATCCAACTCTTCCAAGTCTTTCCGAATCATTTGCACTGTCCTCAGATTGACACCCATATACTCTGAAATGTTAGCAGTGGAGTTTCCAGCGAAGTTGCCAAGCAGGACAGCATGCCGCTTTCAAACTTCTGGCTGAGTGAATTGCATCATTGTGCTCTTTTTCTCACAAACGGTGGTCAACTGATAGCAATAATACTGTGTATTCGACAAAATCAAAAACAAACAACGCGCATGCGCAAAATTAAAAATATAAAATGGCTAAAAATTATCCATCACACTCTGTATTTATTTTTTCTGATAATTATAATTTAACATTTAATGAGATATCTGAGATTATTTTTTTCTAGAATATCTTCTACACTTCCAGAAGTAAACGATTGATCAAATCGAAGATATATTGACCGTTAGTTGTTATTTAGAATAATCAACAATATAAAAGCTGTTCCATTTCTTTTTTGCAAACACATTTGCAGAAATGCTAAAAGTTCAGGATTACCATTTATATCATTAGTTTCATCCAAATGAATTGCAACCATTTTTAATTCTTATAGGTGAGATATTACTTAAAATTCAATATTTTTAATTAATGGCTTTTAAAAAATTTTCGCGTGACCCGTACGGTCCTCTCATGTTACACCAGTGTGCTTCGGCACGCTTTTTGAAAATCACTGCCAATGATTCCTTGCAAAGAGTTGGCATAAGATCTTCAAGCAGCAAGGACAACAAGTACGTTCCAAGCTGAGAACAACAAAATCTGCCAACATGACTTGCAAGAAATCACACCTGGAGGTGTGTCTCAGGTTTACCTAAGGAGGATTTATGTAAGCCAGATACAGACTGGAATGACTCTTCTTTTGTTTAATGAGACTAAGATAGTTTTCCTGAAGAATACAGATTAAAAGCTTGGGGGTAATTTTTCCAAGTGTCACGTAAAAAGGCATCGCTTTATTAGTGTGGGATTGGGTTTCAGGTAATTTTACATTATCGAAAAAAAAATGAACGGGCCAATGAACAGTGATATAAGTACTCTCTGCTTATGAATCAAGTTTTCTTTTTAAAGGAAGAGTGGGCGTTTTAATAGGAAAGTGAAACTAAGCATATTCACAATCCAACAAGACAGTGACTAGAAAAACAGGAAAATTAAATTTGTGAAGTGGCTCCAGTAAATCCTCTAGCCTGAAACAGATTGTGTCAATGTTAGTCTGACTATTAATTTAAACGGTTTTTTTTTAATTCTATCACACCCAGCAAGGTAATAAATTTACTAAGACACCAAGGGAGGTATTGAGTGTGAAGGTATGTGAGACAAAGAAAATTATGGAGACAGAACAATAAATACACAGGATTTCAGAAGACAGAATATATCAATTGACATTACATTTAAAATTAAGAAGATCAACGTTGAGTGGAAAACAAGAGGCCGGAACAGAGAAATGGGAGTGAAGAAACTGTTAGCAGAGAACATACAGTACAACTAGAAATTTCAACTGTAAAAATGATGAGACCTATCTGCCAATCAAAATGAAGATCTCTCGTGAAGAATAGCAGAGAATATCAGCAGAAGTGTTCGAAGATAATTACTGTATGGAGAATAAATCACTGAAAGATGTAGTGATGAGCAAAAGCTTTTCCTCGAAGAACGGAAGAAAAGTTAGGTCTCTGAGTCGCGCCAGAAGATTTTTCTTGTCTGAGTTCATCTTTCACATCTACAAATCTACCATTCATCCATACATGGAATAATGTTGCCATAAACGGTGTCGTGCCCCCCGCTGTTCATCTCGAGATTCTCGACAAAATCCAAAAAATGCAACGTGATCGGTCCTGACATGGGATTTCAACTCCAGTCACTTTCTCACCGACGTCACGTGACATCCCTCTGCCTTTTCTGTAAATGTTTTTTATTGCATCTACTCTGATGAGCTATTTTCAGTGACGACCCGACTGCATGAATTTAAGTGTACTACTAGGTTGGCATCACAGTCCCACTTTTTCACTGTCGAAACAATTAAATGTAACCGCCACTTCTACTCCAACAGCTTCTCCTCTCGCACTTCTCGACAGTGGAACTTCCTTTCTCTTACTTGCTCTCTGATAACTATAATCTTTAAAAATTTAAATTTAATGTCCATCGACATCTTCTGAGGCTCTAATCTCCGTTGTTCTTTTGATCCTTTCCTCAACCCCACACATAGCCATTGTTTTCCCTTACTTACATGCTTTATTTTCACCCTTGCGTACTATTAGATTGGTGCAAAAGTAATTTCGTTTTCTAACATATGTTACTATGTGAGAAAACGAAGTTATTTTTGCACCAATCTAATAGTAACACTCCAGCCTTACTTGGAGTAAAAGGCTTAAAAAGTATAAGGCTCTGCATGATCTTCTTTTTGGCTCCATATTACAATCAAATATATCGTTGATAGTTTGACATATTAAAAATAAAAACAAAATAACAGATAATACCATGTCTCTTCAGGAATTTGGCTGTCATATCTCCTTTTAAGAGTTTGGTTTGGTTTAATGGCATTTCAACTCCTTATGGGTCATTTAATGCCGAAATTTAATTTTCTTGAGAGATTTTGTAATTTTTTCCATTAAAATCTATTACTAGAATTTGTTTGTTATTAATATTAAAATCTATTGCTGATTTTTTTTTTTTTTTACTATTAAAATCTGGTGCTGGAATTTGTTTTACTAGTAAAGTCTACAGATAGAAATTTTTACTATAAAAATCTATTTTTATACTTTCATAGTGTTTTCACCCCAGTTTTTTGGGGTTCACTATTTACCCAGAGCTGGGATCCTAACAGGTGCTACCACACCTGTGTCCTTTTCAATTGATCATTCTTTGAATTGGAAAAGATCGCAATTGATCGTAAAAGTACGTATAAATTACACATTTTGTCCAGCTATTTACCTCATAAACTGAAAATAGATGGAGTCTTGCCTCTCTTAAGAGAATTTCCGTAGAAAGTGAACGGAGCAGACGATGTCAGATTTGGAACACGGTACATCGATACCATTTTTAACGTCAATAACAGTTACGCTAGCTGTATATCCTATATTATATTAAACGTACGTGGTACGATGGATAAACTGTCGTCTAAATTACGCAAAAATGAAAACACTGACATCTCATTTTAACAGATATATTTACCAAAATTGCACAAAGATATCTTGAAATACTAAAGAGTAAATTCATTCAGTAGAATCGCCATTGGCTTCAACGACGACTCCCAGACGACTACAGAATCTCCTGCTTCTGTTCTGGAAGGTCTCTTTGTTTAAGTTGGTGAATGCTGCCATAATCCTTGCCTTCAGTTTGTCTTTGGGGTTACAAGGAGTTTTTTTGATCTCTCGCCCAACCGTACCCCAGGCAAATGGTTTGCACTCTGGGGAGTTAGGTGGCCATATGTAAATGATGATATGGTCGCACACAATATTTGTCTGACAGCTGGAGTGGCATGGCATCTTGCTAGACATAGGCTCTTCTAGCAGCCACACTCTTGACACAGGACAGCACTACCTCCTTGCTGTAGGACTCCGTGTTCAGTTTGAAGTCATGTGGCAAGATATATAGACGCATAATGTCGGCATTACTAGTAATTATTCAAATCACATTCGTAATCACCATTAAACACCAGTAACCCTTTCTGAATCCTTTTCACTCTGTACAGATTGACACCGAAACCCTCTGAAATGGTTCGTATTCGAACTTTCGGTACGAATGTCAAGTAATAAAGCATGTCCTTTCGTAGCCATCTGACCCTACTATACGTGCTGTGGACAAACAGCGACCATAAAAGAATAAATAAATCTATAAATGACGAGAATTTACCCATCACACCTTGTACATATATATATATATATATATATATATATATATATATATATATATATATATATATATATATATTAGTC
>CAHIKZ030000255.1:200000-245000 GCA_903632075.3 Acanthosepion pharaonis
TGGATATCTTTGACCCAGGGTGGTAATTATACTAAATATCGAAGTACTTTGTTTTGATTCAACGACTCTGTAATGATAGAATTCATCTCAGCTTCTAATTTCAGATACACTAGCACATTTGGTGTATCTGCTGGCTGAATATGTGTAACAGAAACAGTTCTCTCTTCTTTTTTTTTCACAGAAATCTTGCAGCTGAATTAATTAAACACGCTGAAAATCGAAGTTATTTTTTGTGAAACATCTGCGATGGTTTCCCGTGTAATTAATACAGCGCAATAAAAAATGGATATTTTATGGCTAGAAATTAATTCTGAACAACTTTAAAACTTAATTTTAAACAAATTACCATTTAAATATTTTATAGCTTACTAATAGCTTTAATGTGTGTGTGTGTGTGTGTGTGTGGAGAGAGGAGCAAACGATTCATTTTCTCTTATTTGAATTAACTGTGTTAAGTGAAAACTAAGCGAACATTTAAACTCAGAGCAGATACAAGTTGAGTGAAAATTTTACTCTATTTATTAATTTTAACATACTCCCTCTTGAGGACATGCACGATAATTAAAGACTGCTTGACTTACAAAAAAGGTTATATTCCAGCAATACCTGGGTCAATATGGTTGTTTGTTTTTTTTTTTCGAAATGAAAACTTTGTTTCGTATCTTGTGTAAATCTTACCAGGTTGCTTACTTCCGAGTCAACTTTCATCTTGAAAGATTTAAATTTCTTTTCACCTTAATAATTTATTTCTTTTTCACATATTTTTTTAATACTAAGAAACCGTTTGAGTCTTAGACGCTTCACTGATTTGCTTGGGTTAAATGATTTTATATATATATATATATATATATATATATATATATATATATATATATATACTATTTACTACATATATATATATGAAGAAATATAGTCTTAAGATGAGCTATATTTATGGGATAAAGTGCTCAATATCAGAGAGAGTGTGTAAATACAAAAGTGAACATAGAAGTCAACACTTAGAGGCGTTTCATGACATAGAAGTCAACACTTAGTCTGTTTCATGCTTGATGCAATCGTGGCCTGACGATTGCATCTCGCATGAAGCAGACTGTCGCCTCTAAGTGTTGACTTCTAAGTTCACTAATATATATATATATATATATATATATATATATATATATATATGCTATTTACTATATATAGTGATTTTCCAAGCGTAGCTTAGATGTGGCACAAGGCCGAAAGAATGGGGCACCTAGTGAGGATCGAACTCACTACTCAGCCGTAATTGTGCTAGCGAGGCCCGCTTACTAACCATTACACCACAAACGGGGTGCCATCTATTTACTATATATATATATATATATATATATATTACTATATATATATTTATATATATACAAATATATACTATTTACTATATATATATATATATTTTAAATATATATATATATATATATATATATATATGTATAAATATATATATATATATATATATATATATATATATATATATATATATATATATATATATATATATATATATATATATATATATATATATATTATTTACTATACATATATATATATATATGTTATATTTTTCTGACTGTCGTCCTCATTTTTTTGCCATGCTCATTATGTTTCGGCCGCTGTACATTAGAATTACGAAACAAACTGTAGATTGTTCTAGTTCCACGTGCCGTGCCTTTTCTGGATAACTCAGTTTCAGTTATTTCCCTTAGTAACGCAGTTCTCCAAGTTTTCTTCACATCTGCTGTGGCCAGGTATTGAACTCAAAACTATTTAGCCCCAGTCATTTGATTACTTCAACCAAGTTTTAATCCATTGGGTCACGTCCTTGGGGACATCAGTGAATTAATTTTCGATTTCAAGGTTCGCACGGCCGAAATGTCGTGAATATGGTGATAAAGATGAGGACAACACTTCGAACGATGTAAATAGTGTAATGAGTTACAATACCACAGAAAAAAAAAAAATATATATATATAGTGAGAGAGACATAGATAGATAGATAGATAGATAGATAGATAGATAGATAGATAGATTGCATCAAAAGTATATTTACAAACATTGTGAGCGTGTTCCTCAGACTAAAACATGGATCACTTCACTTGTGCTGACACCTGGATCGTCTCCAACAGCCTGTCGAATGTGTTTTTCGTGGTCAGGCTACTAATGGATCTTGGTCTTCCTCGACCTATAGATTGTGCTGCCACAGATCCTGTCTCAGTGACGCGACGATAAACACTAGCAAATGTTAGATGACACGGTTATCTCCGGCCCGGAAGCGCAATTTGATACAGTCGTGCAGCCTCGCGCCCATTACCATTCGCGCGCCGTATGTAAAAATATATATCTGTCTGCTCACGATATGAATATGCTGCCATTGTTAAACGGAAAACTTCTTAGTTAACTCACTACTACACACGTTAAACGTTGAAGACAGACTAGCCATAAATATACACGACTGACAAATGTAACCTAGTCTAGATGGCAACGCAGCACAGTCTATCGTAAACTGTTTTTTGAAATTTAAATAAAAAACGAATGATTTGCAAACCTAATTTTATATGAACTTTTGTTCTTGTTTTGGTGTGAGAAACTTGTCCCCAATATTTGTAAAGTATTTTTATGCACCCTGTCATCGGTGTTGATCTCAGTATATATATATACATATATATATATATATATATATATATATCAATAAATATAGCATAACTCGGAACTATATTTTTTTATCATATATTATTTTTCTTATTATTATAAACATTACTTTTTGTAAGCACAAATGTTTGATTTGCTATCCTTATTTTCTATTTTATTAAACAGTGTAATTAAGAACAACCAGCCTAAACTGAAAAAAAAAACACTGAAAAAAAAATGGGACCTCCGATAGGACTACAAGTTGGCTGCATGATCATTTCTAGAATTACTGTTTATATTCGACTTGACGTGCCAATCATGGTCAAAATTAATACCGCTATCCCCGTACCTCAGGTTCTGAACGGTCACATAGTTGATCAACCCATTTCAAGAATAATTGTATCAAAATGGACCCGCGTGAATCAATTATTTGCATCAAAACAACAGTAGGCGAACCTCCAGCCATTCAGATTTCTACTTTTTACGCAACATCTTTGTGGACAATTTACACTATTTACATCCATTGTTCGGACTGTTGTTCTCGTCTTTATTGCCATATTCACAATGTTTTGACCGTTGTATACTCCAACCTTCTTCAGGTGATATATGTTTGAATTTCAAACCAAAGCCTTTATTTAGATTGTTCTAGTTCCACGTTTTTCTGGATATCTCAGTTTTCAGTTAATTCCATTTAGTAACTCAATTCTGCAGGGTTTTTTTTTTTTTTATTTGTTAACTTCTGCTGTGCCCATGTATTGAACTCATAACCCTTTGGATCAAGTCACTTTTCGATTACTTCAATCAACGTTTTTATCCACTGGGCCATGTGTTCTGAAGGTCAACGGTCCGAACAATATAAATAGTTAAAAAACAATCATCTCAGAAATATTGAGAGACCGTTGTGAATGTCTACAATTAAGTTTTCAAGGATAAGAGCAGGCTCAAGGGTTATGAATATGCCAGTGGTTTACACTATGGATCAACGCACATGCTCAAATATATGTTGGTTGGATGCCAGTGGATTAGGAAAGAGGTGGATGAGTCTAAAGGTGATTACGAAAGTGTTTGGAATGATCACTCGCGATGCCAACATTATTCATCTTCCTACAGGGCAATTCATCTTTCCACAGATCCTCAAAATCAACATAAAGGACTATATCAACTGCCTTGAAAAGGTAGTGCTTCCCTGGGACAATTGGTTGCTGCTGGCAGACCCCGTGTCTGGCAACAGGACTCTGCGTCATGCCAGAAAATCAGGAGAAGCCAGTCATGGCTGTCAGATAATTTCTGCGATCCCATCATCCCTGTCATAATTGGAGGGCGTCAATACTTTCACTCATCTGTTGTAGTCGTGCTTGACTTAAACAATGTCATGTACGCCGAGAACAATTTTCAAACCGTTTTGTTTTCAATCCTAAAACAGGGCAACATATTGTAGCAACAGGATATTACTTAGTGCTTTCTCAGCATGCACTGCAAGATATTTGATGTTACCGTTTGACAGAAACAGAGATACATGACATATGATGAGATGGCAACCACTTTGGGCAGTTATCCCACCTACAACATTTCTGTATGGAATAATATATAACGGGCGTGTGTAACCGCCATCTGTTTGATCGTATTCTGCAAGAGTAGAAGCGTTTACTATCACACAAGAAAATAAAGTATATTAATATGGGGGTGGGGTCTGGATTCAGGTGTTTCTGATTAATGAAAAATCTTGCGTATACTCTCTGTCCATCTCTCTCCACACATTCACAAATTCATACAGAGGAACATTCAATCACAAACAAAACAGACACACACACACACACACACACACACACATATATATATATATATATATATAGAGAATTCGAAGCTTTCAGCTTCCATTTATGAAACATGGTTAGAGCTGTGTTGCGAAAAAACATATTTTAAATCAATTAATTTGTAATATATATATATATATATATATATATGTGTGTGTGTGTGTGTGTGTGTGTGTGTGTGTGTGAATAAAAAGTGACAAAACAAAATTATTCGTATATATATATATGTATGCATGAGGTACCGCATAGATGAACTGAAGGCAAGGATTATGGCAGCATTCACCATCTTAAACAAGGAGACTGTCCGGAAGAATTGCAGGAGATTCCGAAGTCGTCTTGAGGCCGTGGTTGAAGCCAGTGGTGATTTCATTGTATAAATTTACTGTTTAGTATTTCAAAATATTTTTGTGTAATTTTGGTAAATATATCTGTGAAAATAAGATCAGTTATTTTCATTTTCGTGTAATTTAGACGACAAATTATCCATCGCAATCTGTATATTACATTATCCGCGTTGTATAAAGTGAATATATATATATATATATATATATATATATGTGTGTGTGTGTGTGTGTGTGTTTCGCCTGATGTTATTTTACAAGGTATTCGTTTTTATATCTATATATTCCTACGTGTCAGATATCTGAGCGAACATGTGTCGTGGGAATTTTCTTTAATGTTGGGATTTCTGTTTGCATAAATAAATAAAACGCATGTTTTAAAATAACCAATATATTTGATTATTTTTTTCAAACCTCTACTTCAAGAACAAAGAAGAAAAGGGGAATATATTAAACACGAATGAAGCTAGAAAACTAAATATATACAGAATCTTGTGATATTCATTGCATTTATTTGTAATTATTTTCAATATACTTTTTTTTTTAGGGGAGGGGACTGAACTGTTGTAAGGCTTGACTTAATAGGAATCTCTAAACAGAAATAACACAGATTAGTGGGAGGAAGACAGACGGCAAAACACAAGGTCCATACACATGTGATGACAGAAAGTAACATTGTCAGTGGCCAGAAAAAGTAAGTGAGGAGGGTAAACAAAAAAACGTGCGGCGTTCGCTGGCAGACTGGTGGTGTGTGTGTGGGAGGGTGATTAGAATTATCATTATTATTATTATTATTATTATTATTATCATTGTTATTATTTTTATCGTTGTTATTATTTTTATTGTTGTTGTTATTATTATTATTATTATTTTTATTTTCTTTGATTTCTGGTGTTTACATATTTCTTTCTGGGTCCCACCCTGGGACCTAAGGTTAGAAATGGCATCATGACACTTTCCACTGACAAAAAAAAAAAAATTAAATAGATAAAGCCCTTCGCGGGCTCTACTTGTCAGAACAATTTTCTGTATCTCCTTGAGGCATGGACTTCCAGGAATCCCTTCAATTAGTCTACTGCAATCTTTTCCAACCAGTCCTAGGGCTCCAACAACAACAGGGATTGTTGATATTATTGTTGTTATTTTTATTATTATTATTATTATTATTCAAAATCATCATCACCACCACCATCACACCCACTCCAGGGGTCTATTTCTTCGCCACCACACACTGGGCACTTTTCAGTTGACAAAGTCAGTCGCGTCTCTTTCACCTTCCCCCACCTGTCAATCTATTGGTCAGACGGGCAAATGTAATCCACCCAAGAAAGAAAACATCTCTTGTCACTCTTCGCATTCTGGCCTGCTTGAGGAGACATAAAAAGAATGTCTCCTCAAGCAGGCCAGAATTTGCATATGTGCAAATCCCGTCTCATAGAGACGAATAAATTCCGCCCCCAAGAGCGGTAATATTTTCTTTACAGTACTTTGCACGCAAGACACGTCCGTGTTCGTTTCGATCTCAGCGGTAAGTCATTTCTTTTGTCACAACACATATTACTACTACACAATCGCATAAGAGCGTAGGAAAAATATAATTTGGAAAAAATTAAAAAGCAAAAAAATGACTGATTGATTTATTTTTCGTGTTTTATCAAACTTTTGCGGGTTATATAACAAAACATTTTTGGAGATAATAAAAATTTTCTGATACAATTGCTACGAATTAACCCATAGCTTAGGGGTGGGTTAGGTTCATGCCTTTTCCACGGGTATTGCGCGTAATTTGAATATAAAGCTTATAGCACATGGTATTCCAAGGCGGTCACTCATATAGGTACTGACGTTGCTTAACTTCGGTGATCTTGCGAGAACCAGAGTGCCATCATGTTATCACCGTAAGTCAGTAAAAAGAAAAATAAGTTATATCGAATAAGTGAATTGTCCAAAGTTTTCTGTAATTGTTCGACAAGGACAAAGTTTGAAATTTATTCCGCCTATTATCCCACAAATATTAGAAACGTCACGTTTAATGGATATTAAAAGGGCAAAATGAAAAAAAAAAGGAAACTCCTCTGTTAAGGGTTTTGTTTTTCGAATAGTCATCTTTTGACTATTAGTATTTTCACCCATGAAACCGGATATGCGTCTAGGAGACAAAATGAAATTCTGTTTCTGCTTATTGTGCACATTTATCTACTGTAACCAAAACTATTCCCAATTAATTTAAATTAGTTTTGACATACAGCAATGTATATTGCTTGGTGGAAATATTAATTTTAATCTATTAGCTTGAATTTAAAACTAAAATAGAAGCTTCAAGGAAGATTTTTGATTTTTAGAAATCGATTTTAAATTTTAGCTAGCGCGAATCTGTAGAGGCACCTAATTTAAACCAACAAAATGTGACCAAAAGAAAACTTAATAAAATAAACAAAGAAATAACTAACAATGAATAAACCCAAAACCAAGAAGAAACTGATATAAGAAAGCGAGAAAATAAAACACAAACTAAGCAAAAAAAGATCAACCTATACAATAACTAACAGTGCTTTATACCTAGGTTATCAAAGAGCGACAAAACAAAACACGTTCGGACGGCTACTTAAGTTTTACATTACTGCGATTGTTAGGCGACAGGAAAGCAAATGAAAGAAAGAGAAACTGAATACAAATACTAATGTAATGTTTACGCTAATAAAATATGGATTGGGAGATAAAAAAAATAAAAAAAAGGCATGAAAATTAGTCGGCCTTGTAGGGGAAAAAGAAAATAAGCAAAGAAAAAACCCTGCGTATTGATTCTTTGAACTCGGAAAACTCTAAACAGAGAGAAAAAGCAATGACGTTGGCAAATGGCACAATAAGTGTTTAATTCGATGTCGGCTGTTGAACTCAAAATTTTTCTTAACAATCTGGCTTTAATATAACTAACCTTCCTGATATATATATATATATATATATATATATATATATATATATATATATATATATATATATATATATATCGGTGTAACAGCAAAATTGTTTGTTAAATTAAGCTTTGAACCGTTGTATCTTAGGAATGACCTCTCCTGATCCAGTTTTCCTCTCGACGGTTCAGGCTTTTTAAAACTTATTCACCATTCTCGTGAATGGACATTGAAGATGGAAGCCAGAGTATGAGTGTTAGTACCATTGTTGAAGTACTAAATGATCTTTTTCGTATCACCATTGCTCAGTTGGGAAGACATATTGGGCTAACATAAAATGGTTTTAAACTGTTCACTTTCTAGCTGAATAACTCAAAGGGTTTTTCAGTAATTCTTAGCAGGAGTGGTGTCATGATGACTAAACGTTTTATTTGAAAAGCTGTAAAAAAGAAACTCAATTAGTTTAGTGTCTTTGATATTAAACATTTTGTAGGATGGCCAATTATTACATGCTGTTGTTACGATTTGGACAATTTTGCTTTACAAAAAGTATGATATATATATATATATATATATATATATATATATATATATATATATATATATATGTACGAAAATTTAGTTATTGTAGTTATTGCTGACGCATTTCGTCCAATGTGAGGAAACGCGTAATTTTTTTATATATATATATATATATATATATATATATATAAAATATTACACAGAAAAGATCTAAAAACCGCTACACAATGGCAGTTGTGTTTCAATGCATATCAATGCATCTCATCAGGTGATTGTAAATTACTGGCGAGTGAACGATTTATTTAGAATTAAAATCAAAATACAAACTCTTTTTACGGAAAAAAGAAAAAAAAAAGCAATTAAACATGACCTACGTTAAATTCAAACTCAGCGAATAAGCAAGAATTTAAAATTATTTTATTATATATATAATCTTATAACCACCTATTTCCTTTTTTTTTTCATAAAAAGAGTTTTTATTTTGCTTTTAAATATAAATAAATTATTCACTCTCTAGTTATTTACAATTGCCTGATGAGATGCATTGATAGGCATCAAAACACAACTGCAATTGTGTAACGATTTTACATTTTTTTCGGTGTAATATCCTAAAATAAATAATATTGCTCTACTCTGTATTGAGCCCTGTTTTAAATTAAATGTTACGAACATTGGAATTTTACATTATTCGTTCTCATCGTATATATATATATATATATATATATATATATATATATATGTGTGTGTGTGTGTGTGTGTGTGAAAAGTCTATATAGATATAAATAAATATATATATATGTATAATTATTTATATATTATATGCGCGGTACTTATTAGAAAGCACTCAATATCAGAGATAGACTGACGATCGCTAAAGCGTGAAACACAGGGTCACAAACTCACATCTATCCAATATATAATATATATATATATATATATATATATATATATGCATGCATGTTTTCATTAAAAAGACAAATATAATAACTTCAGCCATATGTAAAAAATAAGATTAAAAATAATGGAAGCTTTAATAATAAAAAATAAAATGCCAACTTTTAACAATATTAACTATGAACAAGGCCCCAATCTGCTAACCGTATTCGGAAATTTAAAAAAAACATCTCTACAACGCACTAAAACATATACATAATGCACATACTCAAATAAGCTGAAAAATTGAATCATCCTTGATAATGGCTAAGGGTCATAGCTGGAAGTGCTCAGAACTATAAAACATTTGGACAGTTTTTACACACTCTTTGTCCAGAAAAGAAAGCTCTTGTTAGAACACAAAAATTAAATAAAAAGCTTAACCGTAGTATCTTGTAGTATCTTATCGTAGTATATATATATATATATATATATATATATATATATATATATATATATATATATATATATATATATATGAATAAACAGAAAAAACAGTAATCCGGTGTTCTTATAGATATTTTTATTTTTACAAAATAGTGCCTCAATGTAAATTTACAGAGCTTTAATATGGAAACGTGAATTATGATTTTAGCTGTGTTTTAAAACCCAGTAATTTTAAAAGTTACTCCAAAAAAATCCGCTTGAGGATGAAATGGAACTAATGTCTTTAATTTAATTACAAAATTAAATTCGGACTTTCCATTTTGAAACATGGTTAGAAACTGTAGCGGAAAAACATATTTTAAATCAATTAATTTATAATACATATATATATATATATATATATATATATATATATATATATATATACATACAACTATGTGAATTGTCCTTTTATGAGATAGGTAATACTGTACAAAGCAAAATACGTCCCATGATTCTATACACTTCGAGGTGTACATATACATATAAGCATTGATTAAATGTTATAAACAAGCATTCACCCACCCCGTTTATATAAGTTACTACTTCTTGGGTTGCGTAGATAAAGACAGCCACGTCGAATTTGTTCCACCTACACGCATATATTTCCTTCTGGCTGTCGTTATTTATTTTCGGAGTAATATTTTGAGACAGCGTTTAAATCAAGTAAATATCACTTCGAAGTCAGATCACAAAGCGACAGGAAGAAAGCACTTAAAGTCCAATCAATACTTCAATTGAAATCCATTACGAAGAAAGATGTACAAGGGAAACAGAAACGCATCTCACTTCCAGCCGTGGAACAGAAAGATAGAAGATAGATGAGAAAGAATTACTATCCGACATGAAAAAGTTGGAAAAATAGAGAGAGTTGGCGGAGGAAATGAGGGGCGTTATTTACGTGATGGTGGAGATGAAATGGTGTTGTTAACTGAATAACCTGTAGAAGATTATGGAATGAGAAAGAAGTGAAAGTGTACGTGCGAAAGTAACCATAGGAAGGAATTATATTCGGAATTAATAGGTGATGATGAAGAAGTAAAAAAAATAAGGCAAGAATAACGAGACAAATAAGAACAGTGGAAATACAGGGATGAAAATAAATTGATTATCGCGAAAAGAGAAAATGATGAATTAGATAAAAGAAGAGATTAAAAATGGAAATAAGAAGAAAACTTAAGGGGGAGCTTCAAAAGGCAAAAAGAAAATGAAGGAAGGACAAAGAAAGAAGGTAAAGGAAATATCTCGAGAATTTAAACGTTCGAGATAATATTAAAAAAGAAAAAGAAAAGAGAAGAACAAATAATATAATGAAAGAATGAAAAAGAGAATGAAGAAGAAACGACGCAGAAAAGAATGAAGTGAATGAAGAAAAAGAAAAAGAATGAAAGTGAATGACGAAACGAAGACGAAACAGAATGAAAATGAATGAAGGAACAGAGGAGGAAGAGAATAAAAGGAATGAAGAAGAAACGAAGAAATAGGATGAAGTGAATGAAGCAACTAAGGAGAAAGATAATGAACAAGAAACAAAGAAGAAAGAGAATGAAGTGAAGGAAAGAAAAACAAAGAAATAAAATGAAGAAAGTAAGGAGAAAGAGAATGAAGAAGAAACGAAGGAAAACGACAATGAATTGAATGAAAAAAACGGAGAAGAATGAGACGATGTGAATGAAGAAGTAACGAAGAAAAAAGTGAATGAAAAAACTAAGGAGACAGAGAATGAAGAGAATGAAGACACGACGAAGAAAGAGAATGAATTGAATGAAGACGGAACGAAAAAGAGGATGAAGTTAATGAAAAACGAAGAAAAAGAAGGATGACGTGACTGATAAAGCGAAGAAGAAATTGAATGAAATGAATGCAAAACCAAGAACGAAGATGAAGTGAATGGATAAAAGAAAATAGTAAGAAAAAAAAAAAGAAAAGAAGAAAATAAGAGAAGGAAAACTAAAAAAAAAAGAAGGAATTGGCGCCAGTGTAAAAAGAAAGAAAGAAACTAAGGAAGACTACCATAAAGAAGGAAGAGAAAAAGAGAGAAACGAAGAAAAAAGTGTAGGAGAAGGAAATCTTTAAAGAAAGGAAAATATGAAACGTAAATTAACAAAAAGTAAGATAATGTAGACCAAAGAAAGAAAGAGATTATGAAGATGAAAAATAAAAACAAATAGAAATAGAAGAATGCGAAAATGAAAGGGACAAGGAATAAAAGAAAACACGGAATATGAAACGAAAATATGAAAATAGAAAGGAACGTTAGCAAAAAAAGTTCAGTGTGAAAGGAATCAAATCCTTGAAGAAAGAAAATAAAGTTAATGAAGGGAATTAAGATGATAGAAAAAAAGATTTCAAAGAATATAATGGTAAAAGGAAAACAGAGCATGGGAGATAGAAACAACAACGAAAGAAGAAAAAGAAAATGGATGCAAAATAAGTAAAGAGAGATAAGATATGTGAAATAATAAAATGAAATGCGTTCATGAGAATAAAATTAAATGATACAAAAGAAAAGAAACAACAAAAGGAAAGAGTAAGAAAGAGTCTTATGAAAGAAACAGTGAAAGTAAATGAATCTATTTTATTTACAAATATTGATACGTGCTGGCAAAATGTGCAGTTAGGCATACACGTGCCGACGAATCTTCGTGTAATTCATAAGTAGACCCAGCATGCATTTAGTTAATGGTATGAATTATATAATCAGGAATGATTATTTATGCGTGAATATCCTCTGCTCATGCAAGCCCACTCGTAATATGGACCTACAATTCATATACACTGCAGGTGATAAGTATATAGGATCAGTATGTATCGGCTAAGTATATAGTCGTATACATATAAATATATATATATATATATATATATATATATATATATATATGCATGTATCATATATATATATATATATATATAAGTCTCATATATATATATATATATATATATATATAATCTATATATATATATATATATATATATATATATATATATCTGTGTCTGTGTTTCTTTTGCGTATGTGAATATATTGCAATAGTAAGTATACATTTTTGTCTGCGTTTGTAAATTGTTTTTTCTTGACACGCGCCTACACAGAAATGCCCACAAACTGATATATATATATATATATATATATATATATATATATATATATATATATATGTGTGTGTGTGTGTGTGTGTGTGTGTGTGTGTGTGTGTGTAATAAATCTTAGCACGACCTACTTCCAAAATGTGATTAAATGTTCAATTTTCATAGAATTTATGAATCCCTTCTTAGTCAGATCGATAACTATTCTACACGTTTCTATTCAACACTCTATATATATATATATATATATATATATATATATATATATATATATATATATATATATATATATTATTTTATATGTGCGATACTTAGTGGAAAGCGCTCAATATCAGTGATAGCGCTAACATATTGAATAGAGATGAGTTCAGACACTGGGTTTCACTTTTGCGATCATTGAAAAAACGATGATGATCGCGAAAGCCTGAAACCCATGCCCACAAAGTCATATCCATACAACTTATTATATATATATATATATATATATATATATATATATATATATATATATGCGTGTGTGTGTGTTTGTGTGTGTGTTCAATAAATTAATAGAAGTCACTTATCTCTTGACTGAATCCAATGTTTCGCGTATCTTAGCTCATCAGTATCAGAGGTTCTACTATATATATATATATATATATATATATATATATATATATATATATAATAAGTTGTATGGATATGACTTTGTGACCATGGTGCGATTTTCGCTTCTAGCGTCTTATATGCGCGTGTTCATCGTTGCTTAGTGATCCACTATGTAAACAAAACAATGACAGACTATCATCACTGTCGTGTCCGTATATTGTTTTATATGTTTGTAATTACATCTTTGATAATGGCTTGAGTAAGCCGAAAGCTTAGATTATATTAAAAAATAATGGATAAATATTGTGAATTTCTTTTTCGGTTAATGATAATGTTATCAAACTTATCAGAAGATACGAAAAAATTTTACATAAAATAAATAGACAACACTTGTCTATATTATTTAATGAAACGTGTATAAATATATATATATATATATATATATATATATATATATATATATATATAGGTCGAAAGAGAAAATAATGGCATCATTCAGAATCTTAGAATGGACGTCCCCATCGCTACTGGAAAGGGAGATAAAAGTTATCGGTCTTGAGAAATATATTATCTCAAAAGATTTATTCCATAGAAATAATTTATAAATTTCAGCCGAACATAGCACTGGCTGCTCGGTCATTGAATGTTGAGTATTTCCATATTGAATAACGGTTCCTAGTACCATTTCCAGTACGTGCATAATGTCTCATAAATAAGGCTTATCAACATTATTTACGACCCAATATTATATACCGCATATAATTTGCAGGAATTCGTTTAGGCAGATGTCGGCTATTCCGGATCTTGTCCTTAATGAAACAAGATCGATGTGTGGCTGAGTGAAGTGTACGAGTCAGTCATCGTTCCATTCTGTTCCTTGTGGGTTCAATGGGTGATAGGTTGAACGATCGAACAGTTTTCGGACATTATGAACTTTAAACAACTTTGAGGCTATTGCTTGAACAGTATTGAACGCGAACGGCGAGAGAACGGCTGAACATTTTTCCAGACGTACACGACGTTCCACATTCGTTCCACTAATACTAAATCCCAACCGAAATTGTACAATATGCCAACATATGCTTTGATAGTTTTGTGAGTTGCGCCTGTGTTTTATTTGTGAGTATCCTATAAAGGATGTCATTCCCCATGTCCACATCATAGATGCAAACCATTAATACTTGCCCGGAGACAAGATCTGTTTTCCTCTCCGAACATATCTAAGCGTCATTCGCTCACTAACGTAAACATTTCATATCACTACTGGAGACATACACAGAGACGTTTGGGGTAAATGAAAATATGACCAGAGGCAGGCCTAACTGTGGTTCTACTGCAAATAAACGATACCCGACTGCGTATGTTGACACACCAACAACCGCATTTGATCCGATCTACGTTGTAAACACCGTGGCCCTTCCAGTGCATAATTGGTCGAACTTTGCGAGCGTATTTCTGTATACGATTTCCGATGTTGGAATGTACTTTTTACCATTGCTGCCAACAACTAAGTACCATTGACGCTTTACCTCGGCCATGTTCTCAGAAATAGGCATCTGCTTTCTTGAAGACCAAACTAAGTGAACCAAATGAGCAGGCGTGCTTCTCTTGCAGAATGAAAACTGATTACACCGGATTCTTACACCAAACTGAAAATAATTGCAGCATGTATCACTGTCAATTGCTCAAAAAGCACGACACTGGTATCAATATCTATTATGGGAACTTACCCATAATAATAATGGTCTATTCCTGACACTATAAATACTTCGCCTCTCAAGAGGTATGAAGATATTGAAAGACGATGAGAGATAATTGAGAGCATATTGTAAGGACATTGGAATAGTGATACTTGTCGAGACAACATAGTTCACTCAAACCAAATCTGATAGTCATTACTAATACTTCTACTTCTTTGTATTATATTTCTGTTGTACTATATTTTTGTATTCCATACTTGTGTTCGTGTTATTCTTTCATTGGTTCTAACATTGGACCATCACCATGGTACAAGGAACTTGGACCATAACAATATCAATACCTCATAGAATGGTTGACAACTTTGCAAATGTTCTTTGAATATCTATTACCCAACAACATAGACGTAATGGCTACAGGACAAAACTACATCATCTTATGTGTTGCTATTATATAAGACATGCATATTACCTTTGTGAATATGCTAAAATATGTTTGAAATCAATTTACTAATATATTTATAAACATGTGTTTATTTTATAAACTATTAATAATCGTCAACAAGGCTAATATGTCTCTACATCTACATATATGTGTGTGTGTGCTTGCATTAAACAAATCTGAGTTACCTCCCTTGGCTAAAACTTCCTTTTTTGAAATAAAGGCCATTAAAAAAGGTATCTTACTTTTTAATTATTAAAAATAAACATGTTCAAAAGACGTTAAGACAAGAAAAAGTTTTAAAAATGAAATTATCATCAACCGTGTCCTGATTTTTTTTTTAATTAGTATAACATCATGTAATGCTTACTTCGTACTACGTCGGGTAATGTCTCTCTTTACAATTACTACAGAATATATAATTACTAAGCAGACAGCTTGTGAGGCGCAACAATAATAATATATATATATATATATATATATATATATATATATATATAGTTTATGAAAAACTAGGTAATCCGTATGGGTAAACCAAAGGAGGATAAAATCCAGAGAGCTCAATGTAAATCCAGAGCAAATAATTTAAATTTCTTTATGACCCCCCCTCCAAAAAAAACACTTTCAAAGAAAAGCAAAATAACAGCGTCTGTTTCTAGCTTTTTTTTTACAAAGAAAATTAGTGACATCTTCTCTCATAACTTCCTTCTCTCTTTTTCTCTCTATGGGTTTTTTCTTCTCTACCCCTTCGATATCAATATATAACTTCCGTTAAGTTAACCGTTTAAATGTGTCAATATCTGCTAACTCATTCATGTCTTCTCTCCCCCCCTCACATCCTCACTTCGTTAATTTACATATGTTTAATACGGCCCGTCAAAAATGTGTAAATTTTCTTTGCATTTTGTTTGAAGTAAAGTCTGATGATCCGCAGTCCTTTTAAAATGGCTGTGGTGAAATAATTTATTACATGGAACCTTAAAGTGGTCTGTGTTTATTTAATATATATATATATATATATATATATATATATATATATATATATATCATACAAACAGAATTATGATACCATTATGTCAATGATCATTTTCACTTTGCAAAATTAAATTTACAGGATTTTTTCAAACAGTCAATGGATGACAAATCACGCAAAAAAATCTTGTATGAAATATATTGTTCTGTTTATTATAAAACACTAGGCTCTATGTGTGAATCAGTTATAATATTGAATATTTTATATTGTGTTAATAGGATTCACTTGGATTATATACCAACTTACTACTTACATATATATATATATATATATATATATATATATACATATGCATGTATATATGTATACATATATATAACATATACATATATGTGCTTATATGACTGTGTATGACAATTTTCTAAGCGTAGCTTAGATGTGGTACAAGGCCGAATGTATGGGGTACACAGTGATGACTGTACTCTCTATTCAGTAGTAATTGATCTACCGAGACAAGCTTGCTAACAATTACAACACGTCAAGTGCCCATATATGCGCGAATGTGTTTATAATCCTTGTCAGATAGACTAAGAAGGCAATATTTTTTTTTATTTTGTTGCTACGATCGCGTTTCATTCAATACATTCTGTACGATCCGTAAAGAAATGAGAATAAACATTCATTGTTAAAGTGAATTCCTGTGGTAACCGCACATGCAAGAAACTGATACAGTTCTTGCTTCCATTCAATTGTTGGAATAATAATTACTTTTATATAAAAAATATAGGATTTAGCATACATTCTTTGAACCTTGGAAATAATAATAATGAAAAAAAATATGATGATTTTCCGAGCGAGAACTTGGTAGAAAACTGAATATAATTTAAACAAATTTTGAAAGCTTCGGTGGATTCTTTTAGACAATTTTGCAGCTTGATACGCCTTGATTTTTTATATATAGTGTTATGAGATCTTACCCATAATAATAATAATGGACTATTCCATACTTAATAAATGCTGTGCCTCAGGAGTAGGCAAGGAATCAATACTTCCAGTAGAGTCAGTCAGTAGTTCAAATCGAGTCAAGAGCCGAGTCAGAGGCAGTCCGAAACAGTCGCGTTCAGACAATTACTGCAAGACATTGGAATAGTGATACTGGTCGAGACTACATTGTTCTCTTTACTAAACCTGATTATTCATACTAACACTTCTACTTCCCTGTATATATTCCTGTTTGTAATATATCTGTGTTATTCCATACCTGTGTTCGAGTTCTTCTTTATTGGTTCTACCTTAGATTTTCACCGTGGTACAAGGAACCGGACCATAACATATAGGAAACCTAATTACAAGACACCATGATAGAATCACAGAAAATAAGATTTCTTATTTCTGCTTGATTTTCTGAGATTATTTACAAAATTTACTTGTAGTGTATTTTCAGCATCTTTGTTGTTATTGCTGTCATATGTTATAATCCACCAAGGGAAGTGTTAACCAATCAGAAAGCTCACAATATTCAATCCGACGTCTATAAAGGCAGCCATTTTGTTTTTTCTCCCAAAATATCTTCACTACCAACCTCTGATATCGAAGACTTCAAGAATTACTTAACAGCCGCTACTTTCTTCGAATCTTCACTGCCAGCCTCTGATATTGAACACATTACATACTTCACTGGATTATATATTCAAAGACTACGGCAAACATGGTCAACAATTTCAACGTTTCAGCCGTTGTACCCTCCGGCCTTAAACAGGTGTATGTAGATCCGGGTATCCTTTTATCTCCGGCGGTAGACTGTTCTCCTTCCACATTCCATGTCTAGGGTTATCTTGTTCTGTTCTTATTTTTAGTACTGCTCAGTTACTGCTCGCCCTGTTTCCACCGAGTGCATATATAGAGTGTTTCAGTAATTTTGAAACAAAATGCTTGGGTAGAAATCAAGGACCAAAAAGGATAAAGTAATGGAAATTCCATATATTTAAAGGTAAAAGGCAAATATTGTAAGATCTGCAACCATTTAGTCTTAAAGAAGAACCAAAATTGTCAAGAGGTGCACTAAAGTACCCTCTCCAATGTTCCGCCGTTCAGATAAAGACACTGTTAACAACGGAGTGCAAAGTTGTTGATAACGCGTGCACATTGCTCCTGATGAGAAACCCTTTGCCCTATGAACTTCACAAGTGCCACGAGATTCTTGACCAACTTTAAAACCTGACTCCTGTTTGGAAATGTGTTAACATTAAACATCATTCTGTATCTCATCTTGAAAGACTTAATTTCGTAATATGTCTTCACACAAAAGATATTCTGCTCCATCGTCCAGGACATAATCTCGCTATATTTGATTGAATATATTAAAATCTTAACTATTTCCCAGCAATAATCTGAAAAGAGAAAGGTGTCAACACTGCTTTGTTTCACCCATTGTGAAAACACCCTGTATACATCTTCCGTCCCAGGGATTGAACTCTCGATTATGTCACCAAATTCACGAACTGACACTTTAATCCACTACGCTATTTTACCATGTGGCATAGTAATTGTCATATATATAAAACACCTGATGAGGGACGGAAGGCACAACGGCCGAAAAAACTGTGTAGAACAATATTTAAGTAGAGAAAATAAGAGATTCTTAGTTCTATATTCAGTCATAATTGTCTATCGGACAATAATAAAAATATTTTGTCAGTGGATATAAACGCAGGCAAAAACGGGGATAAACTGGTCTATATGGTATAAACTGGTAAAGAAACAAGGTCCAGGATTCATTTCTTTTACCCATCATCATCATCTTGGGGCCTCAGCCGAGATTGAACTCACTAACACTTTGATTGGTGTAGTTCATAATCTTGGCAAATAGCTGAATTCTTGATGCTTCGCTAGGGCTATCAAGGGTGTTTTTATCGTGACACCAACACTAAATGGATTGCCAACCAAGGCTCAGAGAGACTCAATTCACCCTCCTCTTTGAATTCAGAGTTTTCCTTCTCCTAGACCAGTTGCCATCCAAGGCTATAGAACCCAGTCTGTCCTGCTATTTACCCATAGCTAGATGGAGAAGAAAGAGGATTCACACCTTTCCCAAGGGTGTTAGCACGTAAGTGAATGTAATGGATTCGACTGGAATTCGAACTCGGCTCTCCGATTCCTCAATCCAAGCCGATATCCATTACTCCACGGTTTATCCATATATCGGTGACTGAAGAAGATAAATGTGTCAGCCACAGTAATTATCTTATATACACGTTCTCCTCATAAATGACTGAGATGAGATATTGTAACTATGCACATCGTTCGAACTGTTGTCTTCATTTTTATCACTATATTCACGATGTTTCGGTCGTATTTCAACGTATTCTGTTGTATTCCAATACATATCAACTTTTGTGAACCGAAACCTTTTTTCCACATACCATTACTTGTTTGGATATCTCAGTATGAGTTAATTCCTTTTAGTAATTCAACTCTCCAGTTTTTTGTTTCTTCAGCTGTGACTTGGCATTGAACTCACAACTCTTTGAGTCTTATCATTTTTTATTCCCTCTGCCTTGGCCAGGTATTGAACTCACAACTCTTTGGGTGGAGTCACTTTTTGGATTACTCAACGAACGTTTACAACCACTGGGTCATGTGTCCTGTGTATATTGATATAACGCATAAGCCATGTAAAAAAAAAAATTCATAGTTGTATCGCATTACGTATTAAATTATTGCCATTTGCTCATATTTATTCAAAATTTCTCGGGTCAAGGTTTTCCGCTAACATGAGGTGGAACAATTATTCGGAATCCACCGTTAAGTCTAATGCTAGGAAAGTTGGTTCACCATGTCGTGCGAGGCAATTTTGTCGCGATAGAATCTATTTTAGAGATTTAAATGTCTGCCATTCATACATGCAATGAATATTGATGTCATATCTGGTCGTGTACATCTACTATGTATTCATAGATAAAAATCCAACAAAGAATCTGCAATGTTACCAGTCCTGACCTGGCATATCAGGTTAAGTCACTTAGCCATCACCGTAGCGTAGATTGCCGGCGCTTTTATCTATAAATAATCTCATGACAATTGTTCTGAGGAATTTACCTCTATGTTACCAAAACTTTATCAATTTAAGCGCAGTACTAGATTGGCGAGAGATTCTCGCCATTTCACAGTTAAAATGGTTCAAATTAACTGTAATTACTATACTTATAGTTTCTACTCTTACACTTCTCACTTGTGAAACTATGTTCTCTTGGCTTCTCGTTTCCAAAGTCAATTTTGATCATAAAGCATTAAAAAAAGAATGTGTAATGTTATCGGTCCTGACCTGGTACGAGCGATTCAGTCAAACTCCCACTGGCGTAACGTAACTTCTCTCTGCTATTTTCTATGAATATTTTCATGATAATATGTTCCTCTTTGGTACCTCGATTTTACGAATTTAAGAGCAGTACTAGATTCGTAGCTAGGTCTGTTCATTTTACAGTTGGTATTGCTAGATGTAACTGCAAGTTTTATGCTAACAATTGCTTTGTGAAATCTCTTCCGGCTTCATGTTTTCGAGTCAACTTTGATCTCAAAAATTTAAATGCAATGTCAATTGTTATCTTCTATATTCTTTAGTTCTCTCTACTTTAAAAAGTTTGTCTGTTTCTCAAAGTGTTTCATGCTCAGTAACCTCTCTCGTCTTCGTGGCTTTATTGCCTTTGCTGGGGTGCTATGATAAAAAAAATGCAACAGTTCTTTCCGGTGATCAACAAAATTAAACAGATTTCAACATTATATATATATATATATATATATATATATGTGTGTGTGTGTGTGTGTGTGTGTGTGTGTGTGTGTAAAAATTCTCAGAATTAATCTGTAAACAAAGACAATATGTATAAAGGAAAAAATAGGAAAACTGTAGGTAGTTTTAGCTGACGCATTGCGTAGAATTTGAATTTTTTCTAGGCAAAAAAAAAAAAACCCGAAAACGAAAAGAATTTATCGAAACAGTGTACCTATAAACAAATAGTTTTCCTATTGTCTTTTCCATTTGCACACACATTTACATATACTGAAAATCACGTGATGAGACCTACAGGCGCGTGAGGTACGACATTCAAATGTAAACAGAATGCTTACACATAGGAAAAAGTTATTAACAGAAACAAACAGAACGTCTTTGATAATAGCTTTTAAAAGCCGAAAGACATTGAATAAATAATATTCAAATTCTCCCTGAAAACTATAAAATTATCTGAATCGCAGAAAGGTTAAACAAAATATTTCCAAAGAACATACGATCTACGTTTTCATTACCCTCCATTTTTTATTTACTACATAAATAAATAAAAATTCTGCCCTAAAAACACACAAACACACACACACACGTGTATATATATATATATATATATATATATATATATATATATA
Organism: Acanthosepion pharaonis; assembly: GCA_903632075.3. Taxonomy (NCBI): domain Eukaryota; kingdom Metazoa; phylum Mollusca; class Cephalopoda; order Sepiida; family Sepiidae; genus Acanthosepion; species Acanthosepion pharaonis. The sequence goes on from CAHIKZ030000255.1 coordinate 221,800, forward strand.
TATATATATATATATATATATATGTATGTATGTATGTATGCGTTTGTGTGTGTGTGTATCCTAGATCTTCTCCAGTTCTCCAACAGATGTAACTACAATTTACTGTTATTACACCTTGGGTGGCAAAGTAGTTCTGAGAGAAAGTTGTGCCAAAGTGCTCACTCAACCATTTTTCGATCAATCACAATCACAGGCCTGCAACGCGATATATTTGCCAAGATACCAAATGATGATACACACAGCAAGAATGTAAATTCAATAAATTTCAGCTAATATACTGTCCCCTCCAAAAGTATTGGAATGGCAAGTTCGATTCCTTTGTTTTGGGTTATTCACCGAAGAAATTTTGGTCTAAGATCAAAAGATGAATGTGAGACAAGTGTTTGGAAATGCACATTTCAGATAAATTTTCGTCTTTTGCAGGATGCAGACTTATTCGTCCATTTATAAATATATTTTAAGAATAAAGTCTTTGAAATAAGGAAAACAAATAAAAAATTACGGAAAGTTAGTGATTGAAAATATTAATTTCATTTTGATTTTTTCAAAATAGAAATGGACATAAATTGAATTGGAAAAGTCCATAAGGGAAAAGATGGATCTGACTTCATAATTGCTGACAAAATCTTTACCTTGAAATATATAACCATCATCCACAAAGTTCATATGACAAGAAGTCATAGAATGACATTTTGCAGAAACAAATCTGACTTGGATTAACTTCTACATAACTGTGATCGCATACATTGTGTGGTCTCGGTAAGAGATTCCAAACGATGATGAATGTCAGAGTGAAACCTTTCACACATCGGTTTCGCACACAGTTTCATGTCAGATGACATTTTACCATACTGCAATCTGTAACATGTTAAATTGCTTATGGATTATTGGCGGAAAGTGTCAACCTCCATAGCAACACCATGGACATTTACGTCTAATATCTTGGGGTTATTATAATAAAATAGAAGGCAGGATATATGAAAGGTATCTTTTATAAGGTGTGTATGTATGGTCTAAAAATTTTCGATTGAATTCATTCGGCTATACTCGTAAAGATTATCCAGAAAACTTAACATATAAAGACAATATCTCTGGATGATTTTATTTCTGCTAATTTTTAAGTATTTATTAAGTCCAACGTTGTCGTTGCTGTGTGCTATGATGATGTAATCTTTGTGGCGTTATGCAAACACATTTCATTAATAAGAAAGATTTCTTTAATAGGTAAGATTTATTGTTGAATATCTAAATAAACAAACGGCAAATTCTGTCTGTTCATCCGTGTATCTGAAACCTCCCTAACTCGAGCCACACTTGCTTTAATAGACATATTATATCTTTTTGGAATCAGGATTATCATCGGATTGAAATTCTGCGCTACATCTCGTGCTTGAACATCCAGAATTGTGATTTGTGTCCGGATCAGGAGGGAACAGTTAAAAAATGTAATATTAAGAATAACTGAAAAAGTAGATTTTCATAGAGTTACCTTATATTCAGTTTAACGTAACACAAAAGATTTAAACAGAATTATTTTAAATTCAGTTTAAAATATCTCCAAAACATTGCAAATTGAGAAAATCGATTTAATTTCTTCAAAATTCCAAGGAATCAAAGTTAAATTAAGAGTTTTCTTGGCGTGAGGTTTTGAAGTTCCACCGAGTTTGTAATTTGAAGACCCCCAATTGTCGGTCTAAATTGAAATATCGGCCCAAATCGGACGTTCGGACCAAATCAGGTTTTTGCCTGGATTGGGACTTATAACCCGAATAAATGGTAAAGTGAGGTTTTGAAGTTCCATGGATTGTATTGATAAATTCAAAGGTATTTCTTCAAAATTATCATCACTGTTTTTCAAGTTTGACACAAGGTCCCTTTTATTGTAGGCTGGAGGCCCAATCAACCCCACATAGGAGCTAGCATAAAAGTCCTCACTGAATGCGGCTTTTAAGCTAGTAATAAAATAAAAGTATATGTCAAAAATTGTGTTGTTCTTCTATCCTCAATACTAGAATTTAAAAAAAATAATCCGTCCATTTTTATAAAAAAATTTTTAATTTATCATTGATATTTAGCAAAACATTCAAAAGCAATGGTTTAATGTTGGTAAAACTAAACACTTCACAAAGTATTTAACGATCAAAGTACCCCGTCATTTTAGCATTTTGTCCTGCTAAATGAATCATCTTATTTTCTTTCACAAATTTTTCATTCTTTTATTTCTGGGGAAAGGTGACTTTCTAAAACTAAGAAAAGTATTAAGTAAAATTATTAAGATGAAAATAGCTTTCGAAACAAAGAATAGTTCTGAGCTATATAGTAATGGAAAATTTTCTCACAGATGAAGAGACTTGAAGCAACAGAAATGTGGTTCTACAGTAGATTGTTGAGAAAATAATGGACCATACATGTAATTAAGAACAAATCTTATAGAAATTCGAAGCATAAAAATCATTTATACTTAACAAGAGAAAGAGAAAGTTTTAGGTGAGGAAAGAGGGCTTTGAAAATTTGGTACTCACAGGACATTATTTACATTATTCGGACTATTGTCCTCATCTTTGTCGCCATATTTGTCACAACGTTTCGGCCGTTGTACGCTCCGGCCTTCTTCAGGTGGTTAGAAAAAGACTGGAGCGTGCAACGGCCGAAACGTTGTGACAAATATGGCGACAAAGATGAGGACAATATTCCGAATAATGCAAATAATGTACATAATACCTCATCTCAGAAATATAGACAGACTCACAGGACATATTGAAGATAAGAGGGACAGAGGAAAAGAGCACATAACTAGGTAACGAACTTGTGTCACTAGTTGTCAAAACAGGGTTTAGGGGAGATAGCAAAAACATAAAATTTACTAAGCTGCAAAGGATGAAAAGCGGCCAGATTTTCCCTTAAGTCTCATCAAAGAGGATTTAAAATGTTAAACCTTAAAAATGAATTAACAATAAAAACGTGGCCTCGTGTCATCATCTTAATTGGCCTCGTCAGAGTGAAACATTCATATGGATATCATGCATGGCGCGAAATCTGTTCAGAAATATCTAAACTGTCAATTACATACAACCTCTTTCTAAAATTAATGGCAATGGATTTAAGCTCGTGAGTATTTGAGAAAACCATCCTTTTCTCATATTGTAGACAGGCGGTACATAATGAATAAACACTTGATCTCAAGTCATCTTCTTAATTAATCACATTTGACTGAGACTTTCATATAGATGTCATCACCATCATCAGTCCATTGACTGCTTCAATCGTCGGGGGAACCTAAAAGCAGAACAGACATCCTCCTCCAGAATGATCTGTTGGCGGTGGCTTTCAGAATTTCCAGCATTGTCCATTCATTCTTTGACACTGTGTGTCCAGCGTTTGCGCTACTGTCCACACTTACTTCCGTCCTCAACAGTGTCTTGCATGATGGTATTTCAGATGCTGTTATGCTGTGCGATGTGGCCAAACCATGAACACTTCCGACGCTTAATTGTGGCGAGAAAAGTTTCCCGTCAACCCAAGAGACTTTTGAGCTTGCCCTGTACATAGTCGGCGTTTTCAGTGTGTGTGCTCCCAGTAGGAGATGCGAAGGAGCGTACACAAGCTTTTTTTTTCTCAAACACCTGGATTCTTTTTCTGCCTTAATCAGGAGTGTCCAAGTCCCACAGCTGGATGTCCCACATGACGTCAAACCCATTCATAAATACCTAATCTGTCAGCTATATATTGGGTTATATGGAAAGGTCATGCCGGTTTTTAGTCGTTCATGCTCCAACACGTCAGAATACGTCAAATTTATCGACAGATATAATATGCTTCCATTTTCGATTAGAGCACACTCTCTTGAGAAAGAACGCTTAAATTCACTTAATTCGTATCAATTTTGCATTCTTAAGAAGAAAAATAGAAGATTGCAAGATGCATTTTAAGTAAATGACGCTTGTTTTTACCGTAAAGGCAAAAATGATTCTCAAGCGACAAAAACATATGGTGAAGGTGCTTTAGCTGACAAAACTGTACGGAAGTCGTTTGGTAAGTGTTGTGGTAGGGTCCACCTAATTTGCATAGTGGAGTAACGACCATATAAATATGGTTGGTACCGGGAAGAGAGAGGGGGAATCAAGAGACTCTGCCCGACTGCGACTCAGTCAACACATTCTCCAGGAACGGTCTTCCCAGGAATATACAAGACTATATGTAAATATTGTGTACACTTTCTTGTTTCAATACATTTTGTTCTAAGTACATTTTGTGTTGCATTATTATTCCATGCATTAGTCAAGTTTCAACAGTAAGTTTAGAGTTAGTGATTGTAGCCTTAGTGATGAAGAATACTGCAGATAACGACAAGATCAAGACATTGATGGAAAACAACCCGCACAACACAACGCGGGAATTCACAGAAACACTAAATGTATCAAAATTCATCATCCATGAACAGTTAGTGAAAACTGGGTACTCAATTCGTTATGATGTTTGGGTACCACATGATCTTAGTGAAAAGAATCTTTTGGGTCCCATTTCATCTGCGATTTGCTATCTAAAAGCAATGAAAATGCACCCTTTTTGAAGCAAGATGTGACGAGGAATAAAAAATGCATCATTCAAAATATTTTCAGCGAAAAAGATCCTGTCATTATTTTCTTTTTCTGTAAACATAGAATATTTAATTGTTGTTTTTGATGTTGTTGAAAGTCGTCGAGTGATGTCGCTTATGTTTTCTGGTACAGTTCATTGCTTGTGATTCTTTGGCGTCTTTCCCCAATATGGGATAGAATGGTTTATACTAAGACTTACAGACTTAAATCCAATATAACCATTGATCTTAGATAGATGTTGTCTTGGGTTGTACGGAATGTTAATGCCGATTTTTAAGGGAAATTAAAACACAAATCAACATCATAACAGTAAATATTTATTCAACTAAATATAAACCATTGTGTTGCACAAAATTTCTCCATTTTTCCTTCAACTTAAAGCTTCCATCTTCCCAGAATTTCGGTGGTTTCTCATCAAATAACTCATTAAGATGAGGTTCCACACTATTACGAACGAAAATCTAGGACGAAGGCCTCAATCAGTACTGGAAACAGCAATAAGTTACTGAACGAGAAATCTATTTTCCTGAAGAAAAATATGTGGTCATCTTTAAGCTACAATAGTATTGGCTGCACGGTCAACTGAATGTCTTTTCATAAAGAAACTGTCAATATTACCATTATCATTTTTTGGCTAATATCAAGAAAAGGAAATTAACGTTGACGCAATCACGGAATATTTCTTCTTCGGCGATTAGATAACACCTTATGCTAATCTTGTCGATTTCAACATTTTCTCATACGACAGATTTGATATTCTACGAGTGTCATGTTCTTCTTTTCACTTAAAAAATGTCTTTTTCTGGATTTCACCTGTCTTTTGTACAAGAAAGCTTTTCTTTATTCCGTGAAGTTATGGGTGTAACAAACTTTGACTTATTTCCTCGTTTAACGTAATCATGTTCGCGTCTCATTTTCATGATTTTATGCAAGAAGGCTTTTTTTATTATGTGAAATTTCTCTGTGTAAAATAAGTGGCTTAATATCTGTCTTTTTTGGAGTTGACAAAGTCTACATTTAAACCGATTTATATCAATATTACTTGTAATTCTAATTTTATGTTTTAACATTTTAATATTTACCAACAATTCAATTTGATCAGAGTTGATTGAAAATGATGCGCGTAAGATGACTTATATCTTCAAATTTGGCGGGTAATTTCAACTGCCTAAATTATTATATATTATTATATGTATCATATATTAGATTATATACACACACACATATATATATATATATTATTATATATTACATATACATATATATATTACATATAAAATATATATTATATATATATATATATATATATATATTATGATTTTATATATATTATATTATATATTTATGTATTAAATATATGTATATATATATGTATAAATATGTTTGTATATCTATAAATGTATATGTATAAATATGAATGTAAATATGTATATAAATATATATGTATAAATATATATGCATATATATATATAAATAAATGTATATATATTATATATATCTATACATATATGTATTATATATATTATATATACATATATCTATATATATATATTATATATATTATATATATATATACACATACACATATATATATACATACATACATACACACACACAGACACAGACATATATATATATACACATATATATATATACACAGACATATATATATATATATATTATTATTATTATATATATATATTAAATATATGTATATATATATATGTATAAATATGTTTGTATATCTATAAATATGTATATGTATAAATATGAATGTAAAACTATGTATATAAATATATATGTGTAAATATATGCATATATGTCTATAAATAAATGTATATATATTATATATATATACATATATATATATATTATATATACATATATCTACATATATATATATTATATATATTATATATATATATACACATACATATATATATATACATACATACACACACAGACACAGACATATATATATATATATATATATATATATATATATATACACATATATATATATATATTATTATTATTATTATTAAATATATATTATCAACAATCCTCTTTGAGCAGAGTTGACGGAATTACGATCCTCTTAAGATGAATTATATTATATCTTTCATTTTGGTTGTTAATTTCAACAGATTCTTTAAACTATAATTAAATTTTGCATCGTTAATAAATTATCTAAAGATCTTTCTTATATTTAAAAAGAAATGTTTTGTGGTAAGAATAGTATTTAAAATGTGTTTCAGTCAGTCAGTTTAATGTCGTACCTAGTAATGCTTTGTGATCATGTCTCTTTTTAATTATACTCTCTCTCTCTCTCTCTCTATCTCTCTCTATAATATATATATATATATATATATATATATATATATATATATATATATAGAGATAGGAGAGAGAGAGAGGGAGAGAGAGAAAAAGAGACCTATTCTGTCCTGCTATTTAACCCATACCTGGGTGTAGTGATGATTCATATTTTCCAAAGGGTATTCATCCGCAAAATAATTAATGAAACTGACTGTATTCATTACAATCACTATGTCCTGATATTTTAAATTCCAATATGTCAACACAATTTACAGTTAACTTAGGATAACGCAAGAATACAATTATTTGACAAACTTCAAATTAGATTTTGATTACTTTGGGCGACATTTTTCGTTAATTTACTGCGACATAATTCCCAAATGAAGCAATAAAATTCTCTAGCATTTACTTGATTGCGGTATATGGTTTCTCGTATCCCAGTATGCTTGTCTACTAGGGCAGCGTGCCAATCACTGTTGCAGACATATGCTTAGGCACATTTGCATTTATTCAACACCCACAGAGCCTATCTGAGGTTCATACCGCAACTATGCTAATTTCTGGGAGCGACCGAATTATCTGGCGTGATCAACAATCTGAACAAGGCGAGTAGGCTCAAACTCTCGGTCACGATGACTTTTGACATCGTGCTAGCACATCCATCGAATTAGTTCCGTTTAATCAATTTCACTCCCTAGTTAATCCATGGTATGGCTTTCGAGCACTTTCCAAAGGTGACGTACGCTGAGATCACCTTACTGAATAATCGACCATGATGAAATTCCAACTGAGGTTTCATCGTCGGAAAGCGGACGGTCTAAATCCTCGGTGACACACACATACTTTATTGTATACTTCATAGTAAATCCTGATACGATCTCCTGTGCTAAAGATCTCGATGTTCAAATTATCAAAAACTCGGGCAATTTTAAAAAAAAAAATATTGACATATTGCATACTTTTAGAAATGAGATTGATTAAACATTAATAACCTAGAGATTGATTAAACATTAATAACCTAGAGATTGATTAAACATTAATAACCTAGAGATCTAGTCTGTACTGGTTTTGAGGTAACTTACATCAAGGGATTTGATGTACCTTAAATCAAGTGAATTCTCTTAGATATTATGATGTGATAAAGGGGATCCTATGTATTGACTGAATTCGGGTCAACATTTTACAAGCTTTGAAACATCATTATATCAAAGTTAATGTCTTGGTTGTCAAAAGCCGCCGTTTCCGATTTATGGTCATCGATGCACTTATTTCAAAATTCCCTACAATAAAAATACGTCTAGGATCATACAGCCTGATCCTAAAAAAAAATCATGCTGTTAAAATAAGGGTTATTTAAAACACTAGCAATAAAAGAATAAATTTATTAGCAGTAGACAATTCAGACGCCAAACATGTAAAACTTAAAATCATAAGTAGCGGTGTATCTTGAGCGTTTTCGATGGAGAATCGTAAACAAGTTCAGTTGTAGTTTCTCTTCACTTGCATATATAGGATTCCATTGACAAAAAATTTATTAGTTTGAAGAAGTCATTTCGAAGTACAAAACGCTGGTGGAAGAGTTTTTGTTTCATTTGCCCACAATTGTTCATATAAATATAACCGTTGTAAAGGCTGGCATACGTATAATATATCCTAAATATGTGAAGGTGTTAAGCAAGTTAGTGGTGCACCTGGAAAATATCGTCTCTCTGCTTGTAAGTGTTGTCTGACGGAGAGTCGAACAATATAAATAGAATTACGTTGATATTCTTGGGTTTGTGTTCAGAGTACGGTCGAGAAAATGGTCAGAGTCAAATAGGGCGTACTTATGTTTCTTCACGAAGTAGGCGATCCGAACACAAAAGCAAGTGATAATTAAGAAGAAAGAAAAAACAGAAAGAAAGAAAGAAAGACATGATGAACATCGAAAATAAATGAAGGCTAATGAAAACAAAACATCTGAAAATTGAAACATAGAAGAAAGAAAGAATAAATAAGAAAGAAATGAAAAAAGAAGGGATAAACAATGAAAGATGACGAAGAAAACACCTATAAAAAAAAGAAAAATTAAAAGAAATAGCGAAATTATAAAAAAGATAGAGAATAAGAAAGAAAGAAAGAAAGAAAGAAAGAAAAAGAAAAGAAAAATGAAAGTCTAAAGAAACACAAGATTAGGGGGAAAAGAAGAAAAATGAATAAAACCAAGAAAGAAAGTATAAACATTGCAAACAAATCTCTATCTATAAAAGGCAGGATGTGTGTGTGTGTGTGTGTGTGTGTGTGTGTGTGTGTGTGTGTGTGTGTGTGTGTGTGTGTGTGTGTGTGTGTGTGTGTGTGTGTGTGTGTAACGAATGCACGGCCGCAATTTTCGACGGATTTGCACCAAAATTTACATGCACATACTCCAAGTTAGTGGAAAGGCTAAGACCGACTTTGCATTTCCAAACTCACATCGATAGATGAAATAATCGATTTTTTCATGCTTCTACGGCAGTTTTCATGTAGTTTGCGGCCATTTTCTACTGGTCAGAGTGAAAGCCTATAGCTGGCTGCCACGAATAAGCAGGAATATTCTATTGGCCAGCGTGAGAACCAACAGCTGACTGACACGAATGTTAACTAGCATGCTAGCATGCAAAAAAATCGATAGCTGCATTCCTCACAAGTGGGAAAAACTGCATTGCACTTTACTCCAATTGGCTCATTCGCTTGCTTAAACTCAACGTTGATTCTGATTCCGCAGAACTGGGTCGGGTATGAAAAAGTATATTTTGTTAATATTCTTTTTTCATTCGGTTTTTCCAGTTACGAGTCCTTTTTTAAAGCTGCTTGTTTTGTGATCATTTTGTTTAGTTCTTTTTTCGTAACAGATTTAATGTTTAGTATAGAGCTTAGAAAAAAAATTCGCAGTGTGAGATAGGCAAGAAGTAAGGCATGTAGCAACATCAGCACGGCAAAGGGTACTCCTTTAAAGTCAAGGAAGGGCAAAAATATTTTAAGTCAAGTGATAGCGATTGCTGTATGAGTCGTAAGATTTTTTAATCATGCACGGGCAACGCCGGGCCATGCTGCTAGTTAATTATAAAGAAATAAAAGTAAAAAATGAAAACCTAAAGAAATATAGAAAGAAAGAAAGAAAGAAAGAAAGAAAGAAAGAAAGAAAGAAAGACTAAACAAAGGAAATTCGTAAAGTGTAAAGAAAAAAGGGCTATAACAAATGAAGAAAATTAAATAAAGAATTAAATAAAAAAGAAAGAGCAAAAGAAACTATAGACAAAGCAAAAACGTAAAAAAAACAAAAACGGTGAGAAATATTCGTCATTTTTTTTGTTTCACCTTTGTTTCTTTCGTTCATTCTGTTTTCTTTATATTTTCTTAAAATAAAAAGAAAGGGCAAACGAACGAAAGAAATTGAAACAGAAAAATAAAGGGAGGAAACGCACAAAACAAAGACAAATAATAGAAAGAAAAACCAGGAAACAAAACGGAAAGGAAGGAGGAAATTTGTTTTTAAAATGAAGAAAAAATTTAAAAAATGAAATTAGAAAAAGTCATGAAGGGTATAGGATAAACAAATAAAAAAAGACAAAAAAAAAACAGATAGAAAGCAAGAAAAAATGAACTAAAATGAAAAGAACGCGACCAACAATTAATAAAAAGAGAAGTGAATATAAAGAATAAAAATAAACAAGGATTAAAACATCATAAAACGAAAAGAGAAAGAAATAAAAGTTAAAAAAATGTAATAGAAAACGGAATAAATAAAAACACTTAAGAAAAGAAGACAAACATGAAAGGCATGGATATTTCGATCAATTTATTTACAAAAAAAAAAAAAAAAGAAAGAAAAAAAAAGAATTTTACAAGTTTAGGCATAATTTTAAGCGCCAAGAAATAAAGCCAAGCATATTTATATCTGTCACAAACATCATGGAGGACACGGACAAAATATAAATACACTGCAATGTGTGTTTTGATAACTTATGCTTATCTTGACAAATATCGTCTCTGAACGTTGCCTTTTCTGACTTGTAACAGGAAAGAAATAGGCCATTATATTTACATCTTGTCTTACCATACCTGGGTCGCTTTTAGCTTCTGCTGTTAGCTTCTGTTGTTAGCTTCTGTCTATAGATGGGAATGGACATTGCTAATTAGAGAAAAATAATAGCTAAATAACTTAACGCTTTTCTATCTGCCCTTTTCTTTCCATTTTTCGTTCATCAGAATTGAAATAAATATAAATTTTCCTACTACAGGGAGAAAATAGAGTGTCTCCTCCAAAATAAAAAAGGAAATTGCCTGTATTACACGTATTGCTGAGAATAGAAACGTTTATGGCGATTGCATTTCTACAAACGAGATTATCGAGCCAGTAAATAGCTTCTTTCTCGTTTTGTTCGCTACCCACTTCTGAAGAAAGGACACGCCTCCATTTCTGTATGGATTATACACGTGAACAAAGCTTTAATAATGGTTCGATGGAAACTTAGTTGTTAAAAAATAAAAATGAAACGTAAACATGAGATATGTAGCACGAAAAATTCTTGAAATGTTAATAAATGTTCCTAAAAAGATAGAAATATTATTTTAAAATAAGAAAAAGGTAGTCGTGTGAATTTTTTTTAGTTCATTGTTCAACCAGCCTCAAGGTAAGGTTACTGGACGAGGTTTTTGTAATAGCATAAAGAAAAGAATTGAAAAGAATACCTTTTGGTATGTAGGATAGATAACAGATTTGACGCAAATCATTGCTTGAGTTAGTTGATTTATTTTAACGGCTTATTTAAAGCCAAAATATATCTACAGGTTATTTAAACCCCCAAATAATTTTAGATTGTAAGAATATATTTTGAATATAATAATGGTTTAGCAATACAAGTCTCAATAATTAACTCATAGCAAGGGAAGAAGAGATGAATTCGTATCTTTCCCATGCATATTTGCACGTAAGTGAATATTACGAACATAAAAGAATTAGAACTCATCTCTCAATTAAAAATTACAAGCCAACATCCATCATACCGCCCGCATATCTGTGGCACCATGCATACCTGACGAGCTGAGAGAAATATTCATAGATATATAATTTGTTTTTTTTACGGTTTATCAACCATTTAATAATTATTTAAGGCCGAAAAATATTTTGGGTTTTAAGAATAATTTTTTCTTTACATTCAAGCGATCTGGGAGAAAGAAAGAGAAAACGAAGAAAAAAGAAAGAAAAAATAATACGAAAACAGGTCATAGGCGAGCACACACACGCACGACTGACAGATAACAGGTGTCGGAAAATATTCAGGTCAAGCATCTGACCGATTTCCGCGGATCCGCGAAAAATGGAAGTTTGTTATCAATTGGTTGTCACCCAAGGGAAAAGAAAGAAAGGAGGAAAAGAAGAAACGAAGTTTAGGGACAATGAAAATATTGATAAGTAACAAGTGGGAAAGTGTGTCATTGGAATGATAGTAAAGGTCTAAGTGGGTGTGGAAGTGTATCTAAGGATATGAAGACAAACCATTAATACGAAAACGAGACAGTCTTCAGAATTAGAAAAAGCCCACACAAGGTGGTCACTGGCAAAAAGTTTTTGAGATAATAAAGATTTTTATTATCAGACCTTCGAACGGAGGGAAAATGAAATATTTTTATTCCGTTTCATATCCAATTAGCGATAAACTGCTTGACAAATACCACGTGTTAAAAAGCCGAATGTGTCATCTCAGTCGCTCATGATAAGGGCGATTTAAATTAATATTTTTGTTTTTTAAGCAAGGTATTTCTTTCCCAAAACAAAGCCACGGATTGTCCACGCCCGACTAAAGACGTCATTGGCTAAATAAGATCACATGACACACGAAGGAGGAGGAAAGATACCCGACCAGGACCTCATTGGCCGAGAGCGGTCACGTGACGCAGGAGGAGAATCGGTCGACGCCCCTGTCAGAAGTGTAAGTGTAAGGAGCCGATACGAAGAAGTGGGGAAGCGGATACACGCCCTCAGAGGCACAGTAAAGGGGAGTGGGGAGTGAGAGTGAGTTACCGAAAATGGAAAAGAATAAAAAATCCCTAACCAGAAATTTGACCCAAGCCGGAGAGAAGATCGAAGAAGTCAGTTTTGAGCCGCGGACCTGGCGAGAAGTTTTTTGAACCTTGGACGACAAGCAGAGATGAGCGCCCAGTGTTGAAACCGCGTCAAGATAGCTGACCAAGATTCACGCACACTTCTGGACTCTTCTTCAACCAAGAACAAGTAGTTTGAAGAGCGACTTAGAATCAGACCACAGAAATAAGTTTTTTTCGACTTTCGTCCAAAGACACACCGAAACACAAATTTCTTAGAGAGCAGACAACTTGAAGCCTTAAAAGTTGCCTAGTAAAAAAGCGTCGTGCCACAATCCACAGAACGGGTCGGGAAGTAGACATAGTCCTATGTACCGAGCAAATAGACATAAAAAGTTTGTTACCTTTTTCTTTGATACGTTGGACCTTGTGAGTTTTTTCTTTTATACATAATTGTGTGTTATCAACCCCGTTGGACTCAACTTGCATTACGGCCCCAACCCCTGTTTGATCTCGTCTGTCTAAGATCAATTCACAACGTGGGTAGGCAGATTGGAGATCAGTGCAGTTACCCTGGTAACCAGGCGTTGGAAGCGGGTTGGAACGGCGAGGCTGGTATCAATCTAACCAAGGGTTAGAACGTCACGTTTGGAGCAGCGAGGGCGAACAGCTGACGCCGCGGCGTAGACGTCACAGTTGGTGCTGTCCGTGACCAGGATATCAGATCCTGGGGAGCACGTGACGTCTGTGGCGCCGCGACCGGGATCGAACGAACAGTCGACGCTGCGACCGGGGGACGACGTCACATATCTAAGCTTACGACATCTGGTATTCCCAAGCAGTCACTCATCTAGGTACTAATCAGGCTCAACGTTGCTTAACTTTGTACTGTGTTTCAACGTGATGTGGCCGTAAGCCTGAGGTAATTGAAGTGATCAGTGGGGCATCCTTTCCAGAGACTTTTCCTCAAGTTCTAATAGTTCTATATGCCTTAGTTCTAGGGACTAATGAATGTAAGTCGTCTGCATATTTTCCAGGAAATAACGATAGATTAGTGAAAGGTGAGCAACATGTCGTCCGCCAGAAAGGTGATGCATAATGTAAAATAATTACTCACCATCAAGGTCATGTAAATGCTTTTGAAGTTTTCTAATGTTGGATAATGTGGACTGAACAATTCCAACTCGGGTATGGAAGCAATAATTCAGCTTTGATCCAACCTGACGTTTGTAAAGACAGAAAGCTAAACTATGGCTGAAAGTGTTAGGGACTTTCAGTAACAATCGAAAGAAAAACAAATAAAAACAAAGCTGTGAATGAAATCAGTAGCTTAAATACGTTTTGGGATGACACTTTTCAAAATCACAAATCTCTTTGTATAGGGTGTACCTAAAGTCTTGGGAACACAAGCAAAAATGCATATTTTCAAGAAATTAAATTTTCAACAACATTTTAGAATATTAACAAATAACATCTTCAATATGAAGATCATTTGCCTTACAAAGGTGGATTTGCTTTTCGAGATTCACGTGACCTCGTTGCAATAACGCCACATTGCCCTCAGTTTTAGTACATCCACTCTTTATGCGTTCAATCAAGTGTGTTGCATCTGTGATTTTCATTGAGTTCACCTCCTTTAGCAGACCCCAGAAAAAGATGTCAATTCTTTCTTTCAACAAAATCATGTTTTAATCTGTAGAGTTAAAAAATATAGTTAATGAGATTTCCTATTTGTCCCGACTTTAGGGACATCCTATCTATGTAAGAAATATTGTTGGAAAATCTTTGGTTATTATAATAAAGGTTTCAACCTCTTATATTATTTAAAATTATAATAAATCATAGGGAATATATTTAGCGATGTCGATATGGTGTCAATGTGAAACTGCTTTCATTGCTTAGTGGGCAGGACTTGTACTTGGTGGATTGATGTTTTATAATGTATTCTTAGTCTTTAAAATGTCCTTAAAGTCGGGACACATAGGGAAAAAATGCATATTTTCGAGAAATTAAATTTTCAATAAAATTTTATTGTATTTGAATATTAACAAATAACATCTTCAATATGATTCCATCATTTGTGATGTAAGGGTTGATGCGTTTTGCAAGATTCACGTGAACTCGATTCAGTCATTCGACAGTGCAGTCAATTTTATCACATCCACTCTTTATGCGTTCAATCAAGTGTTTTGCATCTGTGATTTTCATTGATTACACCTTCTCCTTTAGCATAACCCAGAAGAAGAAGTCAATACTTTCTTCTTTCGACAAAACTATGTGTTATCTGTGGAGGTTAAAAAAATACATAGTTAATGACATTTGCTCTGTGACCCAACTTTAGGAACACGCTGTAGATCTAAATGAGAACTAAAAATAGATCCATCGATTGATTTATCTATTTGTTTAACGGCATATCAAAATGTTATGGGTCATTTAATGTCAAATTTCTTTTTCTTGACAGCTTTCAATTATTTTGCTAATTTTACTATAAGTATTGTTGCTATTTTTTATATAAAAAATGTATTACTGGTATTTTTACTATAAAAATTTATTTTTTATACTTTAATAGTATTTTGATTTTGTTTCGGGGTTCACCATTTACCCATAGTTGGGATCCTATCAGTTGCTATCACCTCTGGTCAGGGTGTACCCAGGAACAACAGCGATAAAGAGAAGATTCCATACTCATCAAAATCTCGAATCTCCCGATCAGAGGTCTCGCTGCCGGATGTAGTTTATCGTCATAACCAGGAAATGTAGTATCATTAGAATAAACTACGTGAAGAAGGTATTCAATGGTCTCAAGAAAACGATAAGATGATAATGACTTTTCTTGAAATTAGCCATATATGTGTCATAAGAAGAAACATACAAAACAATGAATTTGTTAAAGTTGTGGCCAGAATAACTTGCCTTAAAGTAATCGATATTATTGCTACTGCTAGTGATTTATGCTACAATGACCAGAACACTAGTACCGCGTCTGTATACGGTTTTCTCTGCATTGTAATAAAATACAATAGAACCTATGATTTCATTAGAGAAACCCGAACATCAAATACAAATGTAATCATCGCAAAACATAGCTTATAAAAGTAATTTGAAGTTGGCGATTTTTAAAACAGTTAAATATATTTAAGTGTTATTTACAAGCGCATGCAATTAATAAGAATGCTTTATTAAGGCCATAAAGATTTATTTTCCTGTAAAATCAAAAGCAAGCAAAAAAAAAAAAAAAGAAGAAAAATGACGTATATTTCACATTGTTTGTTTTTCTTTCCTGTAATATTTTATAAAAGAGGACCGGATTTGTGAAATAAATGAAGGAATCGTATTTTGATTTATTGTAAGTATTTATGTCATCAATGCTGTGTTTATTTATTGCCGACGATTTTTACTAAAATATATTTTAATACGACCACTCGATACACATACACACACACAAACATATATATGCAATCCTTAAACAGGTTTGCCTGAAGATCGCATAAGCGTGAAACCGACGGTCACAAACTCATATCAGTTCAACTAAGATATATAATATATATATAGAATATATATATATACGTGTATATTTATATATATATATATATATATATATATATATATATATATATATATATATATATATAAATATATATATATTATATATATATATATATTATACATATATATATATATATACATATATATATATATACATATATATATATATATATACATATATATATATATATATATATATATATTATACATATATATATATATATTTATATATACATTTACATTTATATATATATATATATATATATATATATTATATATATATATATATATATATATATATATATATATATATATATATATATATATAGAGAGAGAGAGAGAGATAGACAAATATAGATATATATATTTATATATAGATATATAGATATACGTAATAAATTCAAAAGGGAAACTTGTTTTAGCAGACGAGTTTTATCCCTTGATGAATTTTATCAAGGCAAATGTAAGGATTTTGTTTTGCAACAACTATTCATAAACAAAATAAAATGTTGTTACATTTTCAAATGTTAGAGACGCTCATGAATATTCATTAGATAAATATCTTGATATACAATTTCTACTATTTAACCCATAGATGGGGAAAAAGTGGAATCATAACTTTCTCAATGGGTATTTGCGCATAAATTGATTAAACGAAAACTGGCTGGAATTCGAACTCGGCTTTCAGTTTTCTAATTCTGAGCAGTTATCCATTACACTACAGGCACATCCACGAAGTTTACAGCGCCTGGTATTCCTAAGCAGTCTGATCAGGCTCGATATTTCTCAACTTCGGTGTTCGGAGGTGAACCAGTGTTTCGACGTAGTATTGCCGTAAGTCGATAGAGCAAAGTTTCTTTTCCGCGATGAGCGATACCCGCTCGAGAAAAGTTTTGGCATTTAGGATGGACAACCAAAATCAATATCAAAACGAATATTACCCTCACGGTAGACGGTGGTGCTTGAGTTAGCTGCTGCCCTCGCTAGTATTGTCATCCTGTCATTTGGAAAAGTCTTAATAAATATATAGGATCCAAAGTGACGTAATTTAATAACCAAAAGTGAAGAAACTATATTGATTTTGAATGTTCTTTTCATAATGTATTTAATAATTATCTTATTTTGAGGGGATTAATTTATGTATTATATATTTTAAATAAAAAGAGTTTATGAATTGAATCGTTTTCTGTTATTTATGCAACATTTTGTAGTCATGTATTTTGGCTTGGTAAAGGTGTAATTCTTTCAAAATCGAAGGTAAATGAAAAATTCCTGGATGTAGAATTATATTTTGATGAGATTCGATAGAGGCATTCTCGAGAATTTCCCGTGTAATTATGTTACTTTTTCTTTTAATAAGTGTGACATTCTTTAGATCAAAGGTGTAGTTGAATTTATTTCTATTCATGATTACTGCATTTGATAAATTGTTGTGTGTAGGATCCTTTTTTGTGTTCAGAGATACATTTTTTAAATGTCTGCAAGTTTCCCCAATTTATTATACAGAGCAGTTGTAATTGTTTTTATATATCTGCCTATATATATATATATATATATATATATATATATATATATTATAAATTAATTGATTTAAAATATGGTTATTTTCGCTACACAGTTCCAACCATGTTTCAAAAATAGAAGCTAAAAACCCTAATTTTATTTTTTTTGCAAATAAATTAAAAGCATTAGTTCCATTTCATCTTCAAGCGAATTTTGGAGTAACTTTTAAAATTTACGGTTTTTAAATACACAGCTAAAATCACGTTTCCATGGTTACAGAATATTCTACTCAAATTGAACACGGGGTGTCTAGATTTTCCTTATGACAGTATCATTGTATCAGTTATTAGCTACATTTTGGTAAGGGGTGAGGATGTATTTTACACTGAAACCTGACGTCGGTTGAATGGATGTCGTCTGAAAAAAAAAAAAAAAAAAAAAAAATTGTTAACGGTAAAAAATTTTCAACGTCATCTTTTAAAATTAAAGATTTTTTTTTTACACTACTTTTATTTAACTACGATTTGAAATATTTTTCTTTTTAATTTTATTTTACTATATTCTTTTTAAGAACAGTTAAATGTATTAGAATCCATTATATTATGTAGGATTATTTTAACATTAAGTTTAAGTATGTATATGAGGTTACATTTTTTTTTTTTTTTTTGACTATGACAGCAGAAATGGTTACTTAATTTCACTGATTCAGTAAACTTTTCTTTTATATATAAACCTATTATTATAATATTTCACATGTAAGTACTGAGGACATGGGTCATTCAAAAGCTTACATGTTATGGTATTTCATATTAATTTTATTTTTATTTTATTTTATTTTATTTTATTTTACTATAGGTGTTATTTTTGGATTCTTTTTAATGCGTGTAGTATTATTTAAAAGAAATTTAGGTTGAATTCATTCAATTTAACTACAATTTTAATTACAAATTCAAAATTACAACTTTAAAATTTTAAAATATTTTCATTGTTTAGTTTTAATAGACTATATTATTTTTTATAACAGAAGGAAAATTACTCATATTAAGTAAGATTATTTTCCATATCAAAGTATATGTAATTTTTTTTTTTTTTTTTCAAATTTAAATATTATTTAAGTAATATTAATGGCACTTACTACAAAACTAGCTAATCATTTCTCAGATTTAGTAAACTTTATTTATTTATTAATTAATTAATTTATTTATTTCAAATATATGTAACCCAATTAATAAAGTTTCATATGTATGTATAAATAACATGTTAGAATTCATTTTATTTTACTACAATTTTAATTTCAATTTTAAAATTATAACTTTAAAATTTTAAAATATTAAGATAAAAACTGATGTAAATAAACAAAAACTATGTAATTGTCGAAACCCTCAAAATTTCCCACTACAAAATAAATGTTGCACTGAATCATTAGTATACCAATGCAATATCTCTTCGATTGAAAATCCTGATAACATAAAAATATATATAGGTTGCACTAGCCAAGAATTCAAAAAAAGATTCAACCAACATCAAACTTCATTTAGAATAAATAAATATAAAAATCAAACATCTCTCTCAAAATATTTCTGGCATCTAAAAGAATCAAATAAAACACCTACAGTAAAATGGAAGTTAATAAAGAGCTAGAATTTGTAGATCATTAAACGACCGTGTGTCCTCTATGTATACAAGAGAAACTATATATTACTAAGTTTATAAAAAATAAAAATTTACTGAATCAGAGAAATGAAATAGCTATTATATGCCGTCATTGTCAAAAATTTTCCTTAAATAATATATAAAAAAAAAAAAAAAAAAAAAAAAAAAAAAGTCTATTGGAATGGCAGGAAAAATGTTTTAAACTGTTATTTAAAATTTAAAATTGTGGTTAAAACGTATTAAAACATAAACACCGTTTAAAAATTGTAGTTAAATAAAATGTATCCTAACCGAAACACCTCTATAATAAATGTACTACAAACACTTGAATGAATCCGATAAAACACCTCCTGAAAAATGAAATTATAACTAAAGCTAGATGATGTAAGGTAATGTATGACCCATTGTTCTTTGTACATACATATGAAACTTTATTTCAGGTTACATATATTTAAAATAAATAATTTAATTAATTAATACATAAAGTTTACTAAATCTGAGAAATGACTTAGATAGTTTTGTAGTCTGTGCCATTTATATTACTTAAATATTTAAATATAATAGTTTAAAAATTGTAATTTACATATACTTTGTTATGGAAAATAATTATACTTACTATGAGTAATTATCCTTCTGTTATAAAGTAATATAGTCAATTAAAACTAACAATGAAAATATTTTAAAATTTTAATGTGGTAATTTTAAAATTGTGATTAAAATTGTAGTTAAATAAAATGAATTCTAACCTGTTCTTTGTACATACATATGAAACTTTACTACTTAGGTTACATATATTTAAAATAAATAAATAAATTAAGTAATAATTAAAGTTTACTAAATCCAAGAAATAACTTGCTAATTTTGTAGTAAGTTCATTAATATTACTAAAATAAATTTTAAAATATAAAAAAAAAATTTACATATACTTGGATATTGAAAAATAATTTTACTTACTATGAGTAATATTCCTTCTGTTATAAAGTAATATAGTCTAATATAACTAACAATGAAAAAATATTTCAAAAAGTTTAAAGTTTGTAATTTTAAAATTGAAACTAAAATTAAAGTTAAATTGAATGAATTCTAACCTAAATTTCTTTTAAATAATACTACACGCACGCAAAAAAAGAATCCAAAAAAAAGCAAATATAGTAAAATAAAATTAATATGAAATGCCATAAGATGTAAGCTTTTGAATGACCCATGTCCTTTGTACTTACATGAGAAACATTATATCACTAGGTTTATATATAAAAAAAAAAAAAAAAAAATGTAACCTCATATACATACTTAAACTTGAATTAATACATAAAGTTTACTAATTCTGAGAAATGACTTAGATAGTTTTGTAGTCTGGGCCATTAATATTACTTAAATAATATCTAAATTAAAAGTTTAAAAATTGTAATTTACATATACTTTGATATGAAAAAAAATTTTTACTTACTATGAGTAATTATCCTTCTGTTATAAAGTAATATAGTCTAAATTAAAACTAACAATGAAAATATTTTAAAATTTTAAAGTTATAATTTTAAAATTGAAATTAAAATTGTAGTAAAATAAAATGAATTCTAACATGTTATTTATACATACATATGAAACTTTATTAATTGGGTTACATATATTTGAAATAAATAAATTAATTAATTAATAAATAAATAAAGTTTACTAAATCTGAGAAATGACTTAGCTAGTTTTTGTAGTAAGTGCCATTAATATTAATTAAATAATATTTAAATTTTAAAAAAAAAAAAAAAAAAAAAAAAAAAAAATTTACATATACTTTGATATGGAAAAATAATCTTACTTAATATGAGTAATTTTCTTCTGTTATAAAGTAATATAGTCTATTAAAACTAAACAATGAAAATATTTTAAAATTTTAAAGTTGTAATTTTGAATTTGTAATTAAAATTGTATGAATTAAATTGAATGAATTCTAACCTAAATTTCTTTTAAATAATACTACACGCATTAAAAAAGAATCCAAAAATAACACCTATAGTAAAATAAAATAAAATAAAATAAAATAAAAAATAAAATTAATATGAATACCATAACATGTAAGCTTTTGAATGACCCATGTCCTCAGTACTTACATGTGAAATATTATAATAATAGGTTTATATATAAAAGAAAAGTTTACTGAATCAGTGAAATTAAGTAACCATTTCTGCTGTCATAGTCATATACAAAAAAAAAAAAAAAAAAATGTAACCTCATATACATACTTAAACTTAATGTTAAAATAATCCTACATAATATAATGGATTCTAATACATTTAACTGTTCTTAAAAAGAATATAGTAAAATAAAAAATTAAAAAGGAAAATATTTCAAATCGTAGTTAAATAAAAAGTAGTGTAAAAAAAAAAAAAATCTTTAATTTTAAAAGATGACGTTGAAAATTTTTACCGTTAACAATTTTTTTTTTTTTTTTTTTTTAAATTCAGACGACATCCATTCAACCGACGTCAGGTTTCAGTGTAAAATACATCCTCACCCCCTTACCAAAATGTAGCTAATAACTGATACAATGATACTGTCATAAGGAAAATCTAGACACCCCGTGTTCAATTTGAGTAGAATATTCTGTAACCATGGAAACGTGATTTTAGCTGTGTATTTAAAACCCGGTAAATTTTAAAAGTTACTCAAAATTCGCTTGAAGATGAAATGGAACTAATGCTTTTAATTTATTTGCAAAAAAATAAAATTAGGGGTTTTAGCTTCTATTTTTGAAACATGGTTGGAACTGTGTAGCGAAAATAACCATATTTTAAATCAATTAATTTATAATATTAATGCTCTGTAAATTTACATTGAGCACTATTTTGTAAAAATAAAATATCTATAAGAACACCGGATTTTATATCTTACTGTTCTTTTTTTTTTATTTATATACATATATATATATATATATATGTATATCGAACAATGACAAGAGAAAAACTTTTCTACTTATTATTGCAGATATATTCATTTATATCGATTTTTTTTTTGCTTATATATTATTATTATAATTATTGTGTCAGATTTCATAATTTTTAAATGATAGAAAGGATCATATATATTAATCAGGTTAACTGAAAAGTCTAGGTAAATTATACAGCATGATAAGTAGTGTAATTTAATAAACAAAAGTAAGTAAATGATGTTGATTTTGATTGTTCTTTTTATAATGCAATTAATATCTATCTTCTTTTGAGGGGATTAATTTATGCTGTATATATTTTAAATAAAAGAAGTTTATGGATTGATCGTTTTCTTTTATTTATTTAATATTTTATAGTCATGTACGTTGGCTTGGAAAAGGAGTAATTCTTTCCAATACCGAGGTAATTGAAAAAGTCCTGGGTGTAGATTTATATTTTGATGGGATTCGATAATAGCACTCTTGAGAATTTATATATATACCTACCTACCTACCTACCTATATATATATATATATATATATATATATATATATATATATATATATATATATATATATATAGGTAGGTATATATATATATA
>CAHIKZ030000255.1:250000-282500 GCA_903632075.3 Acanthosepion pharaonis
CTTCGGTGTATACATTCACTGAATGCTTTAATTATTACAGGTTTTAGTTTCCTTCCTTGTCACTGCACTTAGTGTGCTGAATATTAAACGCAATGAAAATTCAGCATTATAATAGTTAATTACCACATTTAATCGTCGGACTTACTAAACGTAAATAACGTAATTTAGGACATTATTACCTGGATATTATCTCCGAGCAGGCAAATTTATTTTTGATAAAGGATAACTGCAATATTGTTCCTACAAAATTCTAATCATCTCTCTGCATTAACATATATTTGAATAGGTTTCAATATATCGAGCAAATAATTTGATTGTAAATAAAGGAATTGTGTATTTCCATCTGTAATTTTCGCAAAATAAAGTTGTGGTTAAGTCTTGCGTTTGAGTGGAAACAAATTTCTGAGATGAAACACAGCTACGCAATTGTGAATTGATAATCAACGTTAGTCATAAAGAATCTATTGTCTTGCCAGAGGCACTCACATTTCTACAAACATATTAGTATCTCATTGAGCAAATTAAATTATCGCTATGAAATTAGATGAAATGACAATACAGTCGGAACAAAAAAATAACAAATAAATATTTTCTAGTCGATTTCAAACCAGTATTGAAAGCAACGACCATTTACTTTCTAAATTAACTTTCTCTTGAGGATTTTTATCTCTTTTACGCCACTCACTGTCCACATTTCCATGATTGCCACTGGTTGGCAAAATTGAAGTATAGAAAAATAAATAGGATTTTAAATGCATTCTTTTAAAATTCTGGCATCATGTTGCAAATTACATTTCGTTTAAACGTAACTTTGAAGTGAAAACAAATTGTGGTGGCTTTGTTTATTTCCTGCTGGGACTGCTTGAAAACAAAAGGAACTCCGATAATCTGTCTCATTGATTTTAATGTCTTGCCTTTTACAAGATTAAGGCGAATTCAGGCGAATTTAGAAACAGTCTTAATATAATTATGGAATAATATCTTTATAGATATTCTCGTTATTCAATCTGTGATGTCACGGAAAAGATTAGGAAGAAATAGTCCAAGCTTTTACTATTTAATCTATTTACATTGCTCGGTCTGTTGTCGCATTCACCATATTTCAGCCGTTGTACGCTCCGGCCTTCTTCAAATGATGTACGTTGGAATCTTGAATCGGACCATTTACTCCGTCCAAGGGCACATGGTCTAATGGATAATAGGTTGAAGAAATCCAGTGACTTGAACCAAAGAGTTGTGAGTTCAATACCTGACCACATCAGAGGTGAACAAAAACTTTGAGAGTTTAGTTATTATAAGGGAAATAACTGAAATTGATATATCCAGAAAACACATAGCACGTGACATTAGAACAATCTACCCCGGTGGACGAAATAAAGAATTCAATTCAAAATTCAATGTATATCACCTGAAGAAGGCCGAAACTTCGTGAATATGACAATAACGACGAGGACAACAGTCCGAATAATGTAAACAGTGTAGAGAGCTAAATACCTCATCTTAGAAATCTCGACAGCTGCTTTTTCTTAAGGCAAGGCGGCAGTTTCACTAGTACGTAAGGGGTTACAGATAGTGGGAGCAAGTGTAAAGTGGCGTGATAGAGAAAAGGATGAAGAGGACGGCGAATTAGATCAAGGCATCTGAAGATTTCGATTGACATTGAATTTGAATAATTGAAGATTATAGCTATCAGGGAAGAAAGTAAGAGGAAGAGTTTGTCGGAGCATTTACCGTTAAAATATTTGTAGAAAGGATGGAGGGAAGCAACGGCACGTCTGTGAGAAAGTGACTGCAGACGAGATGCCAGATCAGGACCAATCAAATTGCATATCCGTCTCTGGATTTTGTCGAGGACCTTGAGACGAACAGCGGGGTCACCAGACGATATATGACAGCAGTATTCCATGCCAGGGCGAATGGCTGATTTATACATTTGAAGGATGGACTCAGTCGAGAAAAAACATTCTGGGGCTAAACATAGAACCAACTTTCCTTGCAGTAGATGAAGCTATTGATTCAATGTATTTGTTCCATCTCAGGTCAGTGGACAGTCATTCGTCTTAATGAGTGTAAATTCGGTCAGTAGAAAAAAAGTAATAATAAATGTTAAAATTTAGTGCTCACTGCAATTAATGCAATTTAAGTAAGTCAATATTTGATCTTTCATAGCGCAACCAACTGACATTACTACTACTTTCCCTTTCTACCACTTACGTGCAACCCATAATATTTCAGACAGGATTAAGAAAGAAATATCAAAGCTTTCATTCATATTAATGGTTATCTGGAATGAGAGAAAAAGTCGATCAGTAGAAAACATTTAAGCAATAATAAATGTGAACATTCAATGTTAAGTCTAATTAATGCAATCTAAACTTGTCGATATTTGATTTTTTTTCTTAACGCAGCCCACTGATCTTAACACTACTGTTCTTTATCACTTTAATCATTTGTATGCAAAAATAAAGTAAATATTTTTGACGGTAGAAAGTGTACCATTTCCTTATATAGAAACTAACTATACGTACATACCGTGGCATTTCAAAAGAGTATTATGATCAAAATCAAATTAATGATGATGTAAATATTTTTGACGGTAGAAAATGTACCATTTCCTTATATAGAAACTAACTATACGTACATACCGTGGCATTTCAAAAGAGTATTATGCTCAAAATCAAATTAATGATGATGTAAATATTTTTGACGGTAGAAAATGTACCATTTCCTTATATAGAAACTAACTATACGTACATACCGTGGCATTTCAAAAGAGTATTATGATCAAAATCAAATTAATGATTATAGTAATATAAGAGGCACAGTGGAGTAGTGGATAGCGGTTTGGATTGAAGAATCGGAGAGTCGAGTTCGAATTTCAGTCGAATCCATTATATTCACTTACGTGCTAATGAATCCACTTCTCCCTCGTCCCATATGGCTAAATTGCAAGATAGAGCGGATTCTGTAGCCTCGGATGGCAACTGGTCTACCGCAGAAAGAAATGGCAAACTACTGCGGGAAAAAAAATCTGCCTCGTCAGTCATGTATCGAAAGATAGATGATCGCCTAAGCGTGTATCACTCATGGCACATAACAGACTGATTTCCTAGACGTTGAAGAATACCTGTCATAAAATATCTGCTACTTGAAGAATAACAATTTACTTTCCCTGATAATGGTGTTTTCTTTGGGAATTTTTAATTCAAACACAATCTATTTTTGCTCAGTAATTATCTGGCCAGTTTCCATAAATTCAAAATAAAATATTCCCTTTTAAAGAACAGTAAATAAAAATGATGTTATCCTTGGTATATTCCGTTTAATTTCAGATGTCAAAGGCTATCCTGGATCTAGACTCTTAATCTTCTAATCAATCCATTTTTCATTGTAAGTGACAATTATTTTTATCCCCTAATGGCATTTATTCTGCGCCGAGTAAGAAGTAATTAAGAAGTTTAAATACTTACCAATGTTTTTTTAGTTAAGCACAATTAGAATCCATCTTCTTAATCTGTAAGTTATTCTTAATTATTTTATAACTTGGCGCGTGTTCAATTGATTAGAACTTTAGTGTTCCAACCAGGAAAACCAGATTCGAATCATATAATCGTCGATTTGTCAAGGTAGCTTCTTATTAAAATCGGCCGAGCAAGATTATCTCAGCGTACGGTAGCATTGAAAAATACCTGAACAAAATTTCCACTGTTTCATCTAAATATCATGTGCGACATAACGTAGATGATGATAAATGGAGCAAGAAGTGGATTGTTAATTTTAACGCTTCAGAAATTAAACTGTGTTTTTTTTTAATCGTCAGAACGAATTCTTTTTTCCTTCCACCCATCATCATGGCTGATGCTAACCTACAAGGAGAGTGGCTGATTGCGCCTCCACGGGCTAACGTTTTAATATTCTGCAATCTATCATATCATTTATCGCTGCAGAACAAGAGAATCGTCTGAAAAGTTTTATTCCCCCTTCAGGTTGCCTCCCGTTAATCTGAAGTCGATTTCCTATTAGATCTGTACTGGGCAGATTACTCATCCAACGCTGATTTAGCGAAAAATGATGAATGCTTATAATGCATGATATTAAATGCAACATGCAAGATTGAAAGCTAGTTGAATATCGGAGAAAATATTAATGTCAAGTAATGTTAAGAGCGCATGCGTACGAATGCTTCATCATTTTTGACAATCCAAAGGCATATCTGTAGTAAAAACACAGTTTTGATCAATGCTGTCGGGTTTAATTTTGTGGCAACGCTAGAATTACGTTCATCAGCTATACTTCTAAAGATTTTGGGCTATCAAAATAAACTTTTTGTTTAATTTTTTTATCGAAAGAAACAGAACAAATGTTGAAATCAAATTAATAAGCAATAAATAAACCTTTTAATGGGTAATTGATGATTTATTCGAACTCTTCTTCCATCACAAAGTTTCGGCCGGTCTACACTCTGACCTCTAGATTTCGTTTTTTTGTTTCAAATATTTAGTGATATTCGAAGGGAAAACTTTCTTTAATTTTCGGAGGTAGGTCGTTCTTTTTCATTTGAGGAGGTCATTTCGAATCGTAGCTGGTAGGTTGAAATCACTTTCAAGCAATAATATGAATCGATTTCATTCTAAATTCCGGTAATCTGAATTCGATTTCAAGTATCATTGAATTAAGTTGTGCCGTCTGAATCTGTTACAAAATACTGCAGGTGTTGTTTTTTTAAAGCATGAATCGTGACTTGAAGTGTTAAATATTTTCTACTCGAGATGGAGGTCACTTTTTGATTAATGATAAACAAATCAAATTATTGAAAGGTTGATTTTTGAAGATAAGCCATGAAAATTCAAGCCTTTAATATGATGATCTCGTGGAAGATTGGTATTACATAACATATCTACATTCATTTGATTAGTCTATAGTTTTTTTTTTTAATACTACGTAGGATTATTGTTACAAAGGTTACTTTTCTTTATTATTTCTTATTATGGCTCCATGGATTACTTTTCGTTATTATCTCTGATCATAGCTCCATAAATTCATTTTCTTTATTATCTCAGGTAATGGGCCATAGTTTAATTTTCTTTATTAACGAAGATTATGGCTCCACAGAGAGAATTGTTATTATTTGTGAATTACATTGATTTTTTAGGAAATAGTTTAGATTGCTTTCCATTTATTTCATTCACGGTTGGGAATTCAGAGATTTTTTTTCTCAAAGTATATCCTACTATTTAGCTAAATAGAGAATAATTTATTCATGCTTTTCTCAAGGGCATTTGAGCAAGAATGTACGCAAAAGTATAGAAGCGAACTCGTGTTGCCAATTCCTATTTACGCGTCTTAGAACTGCTACGCTACCACACATAAATCTTAATATATATCGGTATTGAGTAATTTTAACTTACAACGCCAAAATAGAGATCGAACTAGTATAGAAAATTGTCTAGTGTCACTATTGCCGGTAGGAAAGTCCACTTTATTGGCTATCAGTTGATAAATAAGTATAAAAAAATGTTTTCCACAACCCAGCATCATTTGGTGCTTATTTCACGCTAAGAACCAACTTCGTATCTCCGCTCTCTTTCTTTTGCCTGTCGCAGTTGTTTCTTCTTCCGCTATCAAATGGCGCTGATCACTGTCGCGTAAGCAGCCGCAGCGAAGACGCTTTCATGTTGACGATGCAAACAGGATTCTTCAAAATTCCCCTCAGTTTCTTTTATGCCATCCCTGCACTGAAACCACCTGAACGAGTTGTTTGAGATTCAAATCACACCTGCTTTCTCGAACGTTGTTGACATTACAGCACTTCAGCATTTGTGAAAACAGAACGTTCGTGTTCAGTACGGCGAACAATCGTTTTCCGAGCAGAAGCCACTCGACAACGTTTATGTCAGGGGTCGACTCTTATGGCAGATGCTATAAAAATAGCCTGCGCAAATATAAAGGTAAAGTTTATATACATATATAAACTATTTTAGAAGCATTGTGAAAAGAGCTAGCAGGTTGGAGTTTAACTGGCTCGTTCTTTTCATAATGCTTCTAAAGTCTTTTCATAAAGATTTCTAAAATATTCCATAATGCTTTTAGTCTAGAATTAGTATAAGAATTCTTGCCATATTGTTTTTTTTTTCTCTTAGATGTGTGCAAATGTTAGCGGCACTGTTATCGAAAAAAAAATTAATTCCCTGATCCAAACGATATTTTATTTTTATTTTATTTTCAGGAAAAATACATATCGATATGAACTGACCTTCATTTAGTAGACCAAAGATCCCCCACTATCTATCTATATATATATATATATAGATAGATAGATAGATAGATAGATAGATAGATAGATAGATATTGGTAGTATTATTGGTCAATATATACATAAATTCTCAAAAGGATAGAATCCAGGTAAGACTCAATGTCCAGGACAGAGTAAGAATATAATATAAAAGGCTCAAACACTAATATTCCATCGTTATAATTTATTACATTGGAATCGTAATCACGATCCACTTCATAAGACCTACAAATTCAAAAAGAAATCGGAAAATATCTATCTATCTATCTATCTATCTATCTATCTATCTATCTATCAATATATATATATATATATATATATATATGTATCGTAATATATATATATATAATATATATGTAATATATATCTATATCTAATACATATATATATAAATATATATATCTAATATATATATATATATATATATATATATATATATATATATATATATTAGAATTATGCTGAAATCAACCAAGGTAGAATGCTTGTTAACTGAGCAGGGGAATTCCTCTTCTATTCGATAGTTTGTCATTTGTAGTGCATTTGGGGAAAACATTTAATTGGGAGAACATCCAACATCCAGCCTAGCAGTGTAACTCATGACCTTTCGCATGAAATCTGAACATAACGTTTCCCCATTGGCAGCAGTATTTTGATTTTTTTTTGTTGCATTTTACAGGAGATGAAAAATGGGTTTTGCATGTCTACAGAAAATAAAACAAAAGTAAACAAATATAAAAGCAGTGGTTATCACAAAAACAAAATACACGAAAACAACCAAAACCTGGACTACAGATAGAGGAGTATTTGATTTATTACTGCTGGAATATGAAAGCTACCGTCCATTATGAGCTTCTGGAAGATAGAAGGACCATCACCACAGATACTAGGATAAATAATTTCTTAGGAGTCCAGCCGCTATAAATATTTTGCAGCATTGTGCTAAGGAAAGCTGAAGAGTATATACATCAACCAACTCCAACACTGGAAGAATTATATAGTATGATTTTATTTTGCCTTACTTAGGATAATTATTTTGCCTTACCCAGGATAATAAAAAAAATAACTGATAAATAACTTAGACATATTTGGGAAGAGTATAAGAATAATCCAGTACCTATAGTAGCAACAAACCGCCTCTATTTGCATATAAAGTGAATTTAGAATATATGCAAAAATAGGAAGGGATGTAAGACAAGTATTTGTCTTCTCATCAGACGTTATTCAGCCTATACAATGAGGCGATTTAGAGAGAATTGGAAGTCCTACCAGTATTCATGATTGACCATCAGAATTTTAACAGCACAGAATATACTGATGACACAATGCTGATAGCAGACACAGAAAGGAAACTGCAAGAATTCCTACAGAATGTAGTGAAGGAAAACGAGGTCTACCATTGAAAGTGTTCGGACGAACTGCATCTGCGTCTCCACCAGGTCTATCTTTCATGGCTAGGATACACCTAATTACATAGTAGCAAAGCCAACAACAGTCTCTCTGTATTCCTCGACGAGAATTAAGTTCCACTCAAAGAGCTTCTTCCCCAAGATCACTGTCCTATGGAACAGACGCCCTAAAGTCTGTTTCCCCGATCACTACAATCTTAACCTGTTGAAATCTAGAGTTAACCGATATATTTCCCTTTTTATCCATATAACCTACTCCTTATCGTAACCCTTTACCTCGTGTGGCCCGAGGGCTTTGTACAGCGTGAACCTTACTGTAAAAAATAAACAAACTGATCATCAATTAAAATAAGACAGAATACATTTTTGTCAGAAAAAGGAAGAGTCCAATGCACACATTACAAATTGGAGATACCAAAATCAAACAAGTACAACAATTTAAATATCTAGGAAATGTTTTTATCAAAGAACAAAACGTGTAACACCGAAATACGAACGCTCGTTGTGGTAGCGAAAGATGACTTCCAAAAGTTGAGTAAAGCATTAAAAAAACAGAAATATTTTGTTAGAAACAAATAAAATAGTGTTGAACTGTTATGTAATATCAGTGCTCCTATATGGTAGTGAATGCAAATGAAGAAAGACTTGGGGCAACAGAAATGTGGTTCTACAGAAGTATGCTGAGCATATCATGGACCGAATTTGTGCGTAATGACGAAGTTTTAGTGGAAATGGAAACGAAAAAGACACTTATACTTCAAATCAGGAACAGACAGGTGAACATTCTATGGAACATAATGAGAAAAGAGTGCTTGGAAAATATACTCACAAGACAGATTGAAGGCAAGAGGAACAGAGGAAAACAACGCGTTATCTACGAGTTTGAATAAATGGATGGCGGCCATAGTATTTAGGAGAGATAATGAAAAGGAAATAAATGTATTAACAGCAATAAAGTACATAGAGAAAACTGTGAATCTGTATTTGAGAACTGTGAATCTGTGGAGAGCTATGTATTTAAGAGCTATGAATCAGTGGAGAGCTATGTATTTGAGAGCTATGAATCAGTGGAGAGCTATATAGTTAAGAACTATGAATTTGTGTAGACCTATGTATTTGAGAACTAGAGCTATGTATTTAAGAGCTATGAATCTGTGGAGAGCTATGAATCAGTGGAGAGCTATGAATCTGTGAAGAGCTATGAATCTGTGGAGAGCTATGTATTTGAGAGCTATGAATTAGTGGAGAGCAATGAATCCGTGGAGAGCCATGGATATGCGAAGAGCCATGAATCTGTATTTGTTCAAGTTAGAATTTATTTCTTCTACGGAACTTCCTTTTATCAAATATTTTCTCTTGTTTTAATTGCTTCATGAATCGGGATTAATGAACTGTAAAGAAATCACGCCGACCTGTTTCCTGTATGATTGATTAGATAATAATATTTACTCTTGCGAGTTTGTTTAAGTCATTTATTTACGATAAGATTTTTTTTGCCATTGTTTTATTTACATCTAATTTCTATCTTTCATTTTTTTCTTTGATAGTTTTCTTAATAGTTATTATTTTTCTTCACGAGCTATCGAATTTCCCCCAACCTTTTCCATATGTGTGCTCTTCTGGCCATACATATTTATGCTCTTGTTGGTTCTCGCTGACGCTGATTAATTGATCGTTATTTCTAAATTATTTTTCTTTCTTCGCAAAGATTAGGTTAAGGGCATATATCATATCTCTTCCAGTCTTTACCTGGCTCCAGCCACGTTGTGTACCGATGTCATATTTGCTTAATCAAATCAATAATTCTTGCGGTATTTTATTAACATTTGACAACACGGCAGAAAGAAAACTTGTAGAGACTACTAGAGTTGAAGAATTTTTTATTTCCTTATTTTCTCACTTCAATCTTGGCTTCAGCATTTGATGGTGGTCATCTCGACCTGCAGTAATGCGTTCTCTATGTTAACGGCTTCGAGTCGCTGAACGCACTTGCTTGACACACTTCAAAAGGAATTTCAAGAACCGACCAACCTATTATTAGTTCGTCGATTTCTTTTGAAAGTCTTCTACACCTGTGTACAGAAAAGAAAACTATTCTGAAGATGAACCATTCGTTTTCTGAATTTATATAGCATGTAAAAGAACATTTTTCTGTTTATTTGTTGTTTCTTTATTGTTCCTATTTCATGCTTTAGTACATTTCCGAGTGATACTGCGAGAAATCGTCTCCTCAGATCTCCACAACCTTTCTTAGTATCCAAGCAGTCAGTGCGTTATCTGCTATGCGTCATACACGCTTAGGCGATCATATATCCTTCGTTACATGACTGACGAGGCAGATTTTTTCACCCAGTAGGTTGCCATTTCTTTCTGCAATAGACCAGTTGCCATCCAAGTCTATAGAACCAGGTCTGTCCTGCTATTTACCCATAGCTGGGGGGGTAGAGAAAAAGAGAACGCATACCTTTCCAAAGGGTATTAGCACGTAAGTTAAGGTAATAGAATCGATTGGGTTTCGATCTCGGCTCTCCAATTCCTTTTGAATCTCCAGTTAATACAAAATACAGAGTGCGATAGGTAAATTGTCGTCACTTTATATTTTAATTTCGCGCTTGTTTATTTATTTTTTTATTTTGTCAACGGTACAGTATAGTAGAGTCAGTTGGGCAGCGTCGGTGAGAAAAAGAGCACCATGACGCAATTCACTCCGCCAGAAATTTGGAAATGACATGGTGCACTGCTTGACATTCGCACCGGAAGTTCCAATGTGAAAATTTCAGGGTGTTTGGGTGTCAATCTGAGGATAGTGCAGAGGATTCGGAAAGAGTTGGATGAGTCTAATGGTGATTTTCAGGGTGTTTGGAGTGATCATTTAGTGATGGCAACGTTATGCCTCCATTCATCTTCCGACAGGTCCTCAGACTCAACACGGCGGCTTACATCAAATGTCTTATGGAGGTAGTACTATCCTGGGCCAAGAGGGTGTCTGCAGGAAGACACTGTGTCTGGCAACAGGACTCTGCATCATGGCGAAAAAAGCAGAAGGACCCAATGGCTGTTAGACAATTTCTGCGAATACACCATCCCTTATATCTGGCCACCTAACTTCCCAGACTGCAACCCATTTGATTATTATGTGTTAGGCGCAGTTGAACGAGAGACCAACAAAACTCCTTGTGACATCAAAGATGAACTGAAGACAAGGATTTGGGCAGTATTCACCAACTTAAAAAAGGAGACCGTCCAGAAGAGATGCAGGAGATTCCGAAGTCGAATGGAGGGCGTGGTTGAAGCCAATGACTATTTTATTGAATAAATTTACTCTAAAGTATTTCAAGATATATTGTATAATTTTGGTAGCTAAATGTGTTAAAATGAGATGTCAGTGTTATTTGCATTGTTTTTTATAATTTAGACGACAATTTATACATCGCTCCCTATAGATTTGAATTTTGTCACAATCGAAGTACTCCAATTGCTTTGGACTAATCAGTATGGCGTATTGGCAGTTTTTTCTGGTTTGTTTATCAGTATACAAGGGACAGGGGTGAAGCCTACTAGTCCATCTGGGAGGTTTTCGAACGATGTCATGGGTTCGGTGGTAATATGCGCAGCCCCTACTGTATTCCTTTCATAAAACAATTTATTTTGGGGTGGGTATGGAGTGACAGGTGGCCGAGAAACATCGTAGTTCTGGCAACACAAGGTACTACTTCTTCTGACTCTAAACTCTAGCCACGCATGCAGCTGTGTTGTTACAGACGTACAGTGAAATCTGCTAGAGAGCTAGATTATGAATCTAAGGAATTAAATGATAATTAAAAAGAAAAATTGGTCAAAATCGACATGGCTATGCCCTTTTTCCACAATCAGGTGAAATTTTAACGTAAAATTAAAAATATATGTCCATGAAAATGGCCTTTTGGTATTCGTATGTATGGTTTCCACACAATCGCATGGCAGATCATCATATTTTATTTCACTCTTGTGTTGTTCATTATATCGCATTTGTCTGTTGTAGACAGTGACTTTTAACATGAGTGAGTTATTGAAAAATGAAACCATCAGAAATATAAAGCTAAAACTCAAGTAACCCGGCAGTCTCCCGTGGCGTGGAATGGGACTATTATTTATTTGTTTCCTGGAGACAATCCACATACCAGCAGACGATAACTTGCCCACCAGCACCGTCACCGGTAAACATTACACATTTTGAATAGGAGTGGATTAAACTATAACCTCAATTTTACCACAGACAAAGTAAATTAAGATTCTAGGTTACATACTGACATTCTCTTTATTTTGTTTAAACTTTTTTCTCCCCGCTGTAATCACCCGGTAAAGCGATTGATTTACTTGACCCCCAACTGAGTCAGGTTTTGACACAAGGTCATTTTTAACGTGGGAAGCAGGGTGTCTTCACTCGGGCCGCTGGTCGTAGCTGGTCATAGCTTGTCCAACCTGGTCAGAGCTAGTGTAAGTTAGTCATAGCTGGTCAGAGCCGGTCCAAGCTAATCATAGCTGTGATACTACCAGCGCAGGTCACCGGTAAGTATCAGAGAGCGGTTTAACAATCCCAGTCTATTAAACTTTACTTTTAGTATGACCCTACAGTAATTCGCTAGAAAAAAAAATAGCTTACCATGATGG
The DNA here is from genome assembly GCA_903632075.3 of Acanthosepion pharaonis. Taxonomy (NCBI): domain Eukaryota; kingdom Metazoa; phylum Mollusca; class Cephalopoda; order Sepiida; family Sepiidae; genus Acanthosepion; species Acanthosepion pharaonis. The sequence goes on from CAHIKZ030000255.1 coordinate 262,352, forward strand.
AAAAAGCTCCTAACTTAAAAAAAAAGAAGGTTTATAACCAAAGAGAAAATTTTGAGATAAGACCAAACGATATTTTGATAATTAAATTACATTTTTTATACTTTTTAGAACGTTCGAAATTTTGGTTAAAAATCTTGTTTCGTTCCTTTTTTTTCCGTCAGTGGTGGGATCAAAGAATAGTAAAGGAAATTTTAGCGTCTTTTTTTTTGCAGTGAAAACATATTGATTTGGGAATTCTTGTAAAAATCAAATCATTTTCAGTTAATGAAACTCTTAGTACTTTTTTGCAGATGAATGAACTTATTTTAGAAAGATTGTTCTTTTTTAGAAAATCTTAATAAAATTATATTTTTTTAAATCTGTTAACCCCCGCTTGGTTAATTTAATCTAATTTTGAGAAATTCAATTTTGAGCCGGTTAAATTTTATATTATTTAAAAGCAGAACTGGAAGAATATAAATTTCTTTTTTTAAAACAGGAGCATCAGTTATCGAAAATCTGCTCTGAATCTTAAAGTTATTTAATTTGAAAAGCTTTCAATTGCTTTTATAAATAAGTTATATTATGGGCATTATTGTGTTAAGAAAGCTTTTGTTTTTGATGAATAATGAGTTTTTAAAAGATTTTTTAAAATTTTAATTAGAACAATTTATAAAATTCTAAATCATTTAAAATTCTATATTAATTTGTGCGGGTTAGACTAAATTGTTATTAAATAAAATTATATTATACTATTTATTTATATTCAAAAATCTTTATAAGTTTTTCATAAATTGAAAAGCTTATAAAGAATTTTGAAATATTTTTGTGCGTATAAATGTGCCGATCCTTGTAAATACAGACGCCCATACACGACATGATAACGATAGTAAAATTAAAGCCAAAGTAACTAATATTCAATAAAACATTAGATTACAAAGAATAGTTTCGTAAATTTTAAAGATCATTGGGTAGTTAAAAATTATATTAAAAAGGCGCTCACGTTATATTCTTCAAGTAAATTGTACAGATATATCCACCGTAGAAAAAATAGATAATCTTCCGTCATTCAATCTATCAACACTAAAATAAACAGCTACCGCTGTTTATCTTTTTCTAATCAGATTTATTAAACTTTAAATCAGCTAATATTCCGCAAATAAAGTTTCAGAAAAGTATATTTTATTTTTGAAATATCTTTTAAAAAAGAGAATTACACTGCAATGACCGAAGGCTAAAAATGGCGCTAAAATCAGCGATGTTATTAATTTCAAAACAAAAATTCCTTCCAGTTAATTTAAATTAGTTTTGAAATACAGTAAATTTTCTATGGCCCATTGTAGGTTATTCAAAACCAGAAAATAGTTTCAGATTTCAAGATTTTTTTTTTATTTCGTTTGGGTAATTAACAAGGGTAAAGTGATACAAGCCTTACTGATTAATCCGTAGATGTAGGGAGAAGAAGCTGACTCATAACTTTCTTAATATATTTGCACGTAAGTGAATATAACACACGCAACGGTAATTAGAACTCGACTCTCTAATTAAAATTACACTATCGACACATCCATGTTTACAGTACCTAGTATACCCAAGCTGTCACCCATATATATACTAACCAAGCTCTTCATTGCTTAACCGTGGGTTGTCGCCAAAAGTTGACTGGCAACTCTCCTCCAAATTTCACTATTCAACACGGCCGAAAACTAATAGTACAGGAACCCCTGTTTCAACGTAAGCAAATATAAAATGAATAAAAAAATTACATTATATCTGGTGTAACAGCAAAATTGTAAAATTTGTGTAAAAAAAAATGTTCATTTGTTAGATCAAGCTTTGAAGCGTTGTAACTGAGAAATGATTAAAGATGTCTTACAGGAATTCCTATTGTTTATAACACTATTGCACTCTAATTTGAGTAACAAGAATGCATACTTATTCTCCAAAGTTAACAGAAGAATCGTGATGAATTCGATTATAAACGAAAATGGCATGTTCATCATTAATTAATCATAGCTAAGAATTGGAAGCTCATGAAGTGTTGAAAGTTCAAATATATATATATATATATAGCATAATGAGAAGCCACGTATACTTTCTTAATATAGAAAAAGTTTCAAATTAAAAATTATAATGTTTTATTTTATGAAAGTATTTATTTATTTATATATATATTTGATATTTCAAATTGTCCTCAATTTTTCATCAGAAATAACTGTTTGTTACAAATAAATTAAAATTACTGTTTGTTAGCAAGTAGCGTCCTTAGCGAGACGCGGACGTCACGTGATATGGAACGTCACTGTTCGGATATTCCTAACTTAAATCTAACTGTCATAAATATTTAAAAAAGTTTTTTACTATAAAAATTTTTTATATATATATATATAAATATATATATATATATATATATATATATATATATATATATATATATATATATATATTTTCAAACTTTTTCAAACTTATTCAAGATGATCTTCCCTGTTTTGGAGTAACAAGTTGCCTCAAGGAGTTCACATACGATATCATTTTCTAGTCTTTTTTCACTGCTCTTTAGATTGTTATAACTGAAACTCCTCTGTCCTGTGTCAAACATCTTATGGGTTGAGTTGAATCTTTTATAATTGCTCTCTTTAGCTCTAAGTTGAAATGATGTTCCCTTTTGCTGTTTTAACCTCTTCATCCAGTTTTTCACTCTACTCTTCATCCAGTTTTTCACTCTACTCTTCCCACTTTTTAAATCTTATTCACTGTACTCTTGATGGTTCTTGAATGAACTTTGAAGACGGAAGCCATAGTATGAATGTTGGTACCATTACCGAAGGCCTGAAAGATCTTTTTCGTCTCATCATTGCTCAGTTGGGAAGACAGTGGGGTTGACACAAAACAATTTTAACCTGTTCTTTTTCTAGCTGAAAGGATTTTTCAGTGATTTTCACGACAAATGGTGTCAAGATAGCTAAACGTAATATCTAAAAACCCGGAAAAAACTCAAATAGTTTAGTATTTTTTTAGATATTAAACATTTTGTGGGATGGACAATTATGCTGTTACATGATTATGATAATTTTCCAGTTACACGCGGGATTTTCATACTTTCCCTCGAGATTAAATGATATGTATCTCGATTAAATGATAATACTCTCTTGCCGATAGAATTAATGGTATTATCTAGATGTCTGCAATTAGCAATTTAGTAAGCGTAGCTTACACATGGTAAAAGGCCGAAACTGTGGAGTACTCAATGATAATCTAACTCAGTCCTAACTGATCTAATTGATCTAGCGAGACGAGCCTGCTAACCTTCAGAGCGCGTCGAAGCGCCTTAGATATCTAGAGTCATCTTATTTCAGACATCTGCATGTTCATATCATATGTTTGATGGTTAGCACTGGGTGAGTGTCTTCTGAAAACGCATTTCCTTTTCTCTGTTGCTACGAAGACCAGATAACGCCGTGACCCGACCAGTCTGATGATTTAAACGAATTTCTAATTCTTCAGATATCACTTCGAGCACATTGGCATTATTCCAAATTCGCCAACTACTATAGGCATAACACTAACATACATGTTCCACGCATTTCTTTGCTTCAGGGCAACATTCTGTTAGTTCCAAACTTAAGTTCATTTGTGTTTAAACAAGTTTCGGCTATCAACTCAAAGAACGGACTGACACATAGAATTCAATTTCCAACTGAATTTGATGCCATCATATCCCCTGGTAAAGAGACCAACAATGCCGTCATATTAAATGACAGTCATTTTGTCGTTTGAAGTGTACTTGGAAATTAACGTGAGTTGATCAGTACAAGCATATAGAAGACGCAGATTCTATCTGGTATTGCGTAATTGGCTGGAATGAAAAGGGTGAACCGGGAGTTTTTAAGCACGATCTTGCAGAAGTCAATTGAACTTGATCCAGGTGAATCTAACCTGCTGGGAAATATGTTCAGCAGAATTAAAATTAGAAAAAACAAAAAAGAATATTCAGGAAGGAGAATCGCAGAAAAAAATAAATATATATATATATATATATATATATATATATATATATATATATATATATATATATATATATATATATCGGGTTTGAATAAAACTGACGAACTTTTCGTCGGGTGAAATGGATCTATTCTCCATATGAGGTAAATTTGGATTTCATTGTGTACTACTACATATATGTATGTATGTATATATAAATTAACACACACACACACACACACATATATATATATATATATATATATATATATATTTGGTGTATTGAGGCAGCAAATCATTATGCAAACATATATTATTAAATACAACAGATAAAGAATCTCTATTGTGTTTGATTAGAAGCCGTTTTAAGCTTCGTATATCGGCTTTAGTTTTGAGAGAAAATAAAGACATAATCTGTCCAACATTTGAATGTTTTTTTGTTATGCTTTTCCTCAATCTAAGCTTTGGGGCTCAGATGAGCCCTTATCAGAGTGGTTATATAGACATTAGAAGTTTGCTTTGCGACGAAAGCGGTCGCGGAATAACAGACACATGTCGTAAATTCGTAATGCTGTTCTCTGACGTCGTACATGACCACGTGAGAGAAAGAAATGGTTATGTTGATAACATTCTCCCGAAACTAAAGCCACTATATGAAGTTTAAAACGGCTCATGATCAAACCTAATGGACATTCATTGTCTTATATATATATATATATATATATATATATATATATATATATATATATATCAACATGTTGTTTAAATGTTATTTTAGTGGATATTCGTAATTGAGTAGTCGCTCTGAGTATTTTTTAATCAGTATATTTATTTTCGTCTACCTGCCTGAATATTTGAGAAATCTTATTAGAGAAAAATATGCGCACTCCCTCACGATACGAACCGTCGTGGCCTGAGTCAAAACTGTCTTTAGACCGTGTGTGCTTTGATCTCTCGGCTACAGAGAACGTCGAAAGACAAGCAATAGTGAAAAGTTCTCTAATAATTTTTCTTGAATATTCAAGCCGATCGACGAAAATAATTAAATATAATGTTTAATAAATAAACGGGCGTCTATTGAAATACGAGTATCCGCTAAAATAGCGTTTAAGTAATGAAAATATGTCGGATTAATAAATAATTCTTGATCATTTGATCGGATTTAGGGAAGTGACGTCAATCAAGAATTCATCGGTACCTCCTCGTATTAATTAACCTGTCTGGCTCTCTGTCGTGCTATCTCTTCTCTGCCTGTTTTCCTATTTATCTATCTATCTCTCTCTCTCTCTCTCTCTCTCTCTCTTCCCATCTATCTATCTATGTTTCTCTATCAGACAGATAGACTTCTTTTTATCAGGCAGTAATATCACTAAAACGCAAAGGGGCTACAAGATGTGGAAGAACTAGAAACGAAAACATTAATAATGAGAGGGAAGAAGAAAGAGTAACCAGGGGACATTAGATAGATATTGTTGTGGATTCCGGGATGAAATCCGGTCTCAAATGAATGACAAACGCAGGAATGAAATATAGCAAATAAATGTATTGACGTAATAATAACATTGGTAATACGGTTAGTAGATCCAGAAATGCGGTTAGTAGCAATAATAATAATAATAATAATAATAATAATAATATATATATATATATATATATATATATATATATATATATATATATTTATTAAAGACATTTTATGTTTAACGTTATTTATAGATACAATTATTTAAGCAAATGCTCTGTTTATGATAAACAGTATTAAATAGACATTTACCAGCCTGAATGTCGAGGAAATTTTCATAGAAAATATTCGTTCTTTGACAGGATATTTTCTGTTTATCATAAACAGAGCATTTCTTAAATACTTGTATCTATAAATAACAACGTTAAACATAAAAATGTCTTTAATAAATAAATTGTCGGACCTTGTCCATTTCTTAACATATATATATATATATATATATATATATATATATATATATATATATATATACAGTCTGGGAAATTCAGTATCAGTAGGACTTCCTTCTGAGTCTCCGTGACAACCACAAAGCGGTTACCTCACACTCTCACTCTCTCACTGTATCACTGTCACTCTGACGATATTCAGTCATTCCCCCCACGAGGGTGTCATGTGGCACAAGGCCTTTTTAACGTGGGCTCGGTCAAAAATATGCCCATTGAGCCCGTATAAACGGGTTCAGGGCGGGTCTACCTCCCCGAAGGAGACTCCGCCCTTCGGCGTAGCCTCCTTCGGGTTCCTCCCGTCCGTAGGAAGAGAGTTTAACCGAACAGTCGGTTCAGACTTGAACAACTGACTCTGACTGTCACTCTGATTGTCACTGTATCACTGTTTTACTCCACCCCCGGGTATTCACCGGTAGCAGTACAAGTACACACTAGGCGAGTCCACTTGTATAAAAAAAGGGGTGGACCCCTTAACAACTATTGACATTGCATTTAAATTTTTGCAGATTGAAGTTGGCTGGTATGCATGGAGCCCGAAGCTAGAAGTGCGAGAAAATAAACTGTAAGCATAGAATTTACGGTTACCTCAAAAAAGCTTAACTATAAATTGATGAGATTTCAACTCCAGTCTAGTATTGCGCTTAAAAAAAAAGTCCAGGTATCATAGAGAAAAGCTCATGTGAACAATTACGGCGCCAGATCAGGACTAATAATATTGCTGATTTTTCTTTCGATTTTATCAAGGAGCTCAGGATAAATAACAGAGGCACTAGACCCTATGTGGCAGCCATATTCTAAACATGGACGTATGGTAGACTTATAGACATATCAGATAGATACTGGAGAGAAAACCAGCAACTGACCTACCAATAGATTCGATATAGTCTTTCCACGTGAGCCCGAGAAGGCGCCACATGTCATTTTCCTGGAGTTTAGCATCAGCCATGCTGATAAAAAGCAGATAGTGGTATCTTAGAAGATTAATGGAGAGAAATTTAGTTTTTTAGAGGCGTTAAGAAGCTATCTTTTGCCCCAGTTAAAGACAGACTTGGGGTCGTTTTGGAAATCGGCTGTCATTTTGACCATGATGAAATGATCGGCCTTACTATCAAGGCAGATATAAATGGTTATATCGTCAGCAAGTTGAGAGATGATGTCATCGGAAGGCCATTAATGAACATTAAAAACGGAGTAGCACAGAGGACAGAGCACTGAGTGACACCCGCGTTGATACGGAAGTATCTAGACAAGTAGCCGTTCAGGATAACCTTCATTTCACGATTTGAAAAATCAAAAGTCTCAGAAGAAGATAAAATAATAAGATATTTGCCAAGCTCCTTTTTACTAAAAGCTGACGATAAAATATTTTAAACCTAAAAAATACATATTGTTTCCGCTTAAGTTATGGCGGCGAAACAACGATTAATTTGACCGTTTTAAATCTCATTGTTATAGTTAATAAATTAGCCTACATACAAGAAATAAGCCGCATAGTCTGCTGTCTTTAAATGTGTTCCCGCTAATCATTGCATAATCCGTTCTGCTTTACGCACCCATTTTCAGCAACCAGGATTCTTTCGAGTGATTAGTTTTGAAAGCGATTATCAACAAGCAAGTTTCATCCTAAATACATAAGATGTGAATGTCAACAGTTTGAAAAATACCGGAAACTTAACACAAATGATCAGCCAAGCAGACGGAAAGTAATTAAAAATATTCTAAAGACTAAACTATGATGGACAGGAAGAGAGAAAAAAGAATTGATGATTATAAACAAATTAAGAAAAAAAAAAATTATAACACATTGTGTGATTTTAGAACGAGGCTAGACGTCTACTGATTAGTTGGCCATTGTTTGCTTCTCAGCCATTTTTTAAAAAAATAATAAGTGGGTGTCACGCACAGCAGTGTTTTGTACTTACGTTTTCCATATAATTGTCAGGTTTAGGATGAAGAAACCAGATTTTAAATGGAAGAAAAAATGGCGGTTCTTAGTTTATTCATTTTTTTATTTGATGGGGATTTGTCTTTCACGTTTATCTGCCATTCATTTTTTTCTCGTGTTTATTCGCTTAACATTTAAGATCAAGTTGTTCTTTGCTCGTTGTCCTTCATTTATTCTTTCATTCATTTTAATTTATTTTCTTTCCTATTTTTCTAAATTGTTTCTTTTTCTTTTTGGTATATTCCTTCTTTTTTTTAAATTAGTTTTTCTTTCTTTACACGTAGTCTTTCGTTTCTTCCTATATTCTTTCTTATTTGCATTTTTTTTTAATATATATTACTTTAATTGCTTTTTCTTTATTTATTCATCCCTCTATTCTTCCCAATATTCTTTCTTTTCTATAGACGTCAAATATTCTGCCTTATTTAGATTGTCGTTCCTTCTTTTCTTTTGTTCTATATTATCATTACTTCTTCATTTCTTTGTGCCTTTATCATTTCTAATTATTTTCTATTATTCATTCACCAATTTTCTACGTTTTCGTTTTCTCTTAGCTTTCTTTAATTGCACTTTATTTTTCACGATTCCCCTTCTTTGCATTGTCTCTACCATACCCTCGATATATTTTCTTTTTACAATTCCTAAAAATATATATATATATATATATATATATATATATATATATGAGGAAAGAAATTATAGTCTTGGAAACTTAAGGTTGTTTATTTTTTAATTATTTTTATATATATATATATATATATATATATATATATATATATATATATATAATTAAATAAAATATATATATATATATATATATATACTTTTAGACACATACATATATATATATATATATATATATATATATATATATATATATATATATATAATTAAATAATTAAAATTGACAACTTTAAGTTTCCATGACTATAATTTTATTTCTCTCTCTCTCTCTCTCTCTATCTATATATATATATATATATATATATATATATATATATATATATATATATATATATATATATATTTCTATTGCTACCAATGAATTCTCGGTTTTATGCTATTTTTCTTTTTGCCGAAAAGATTCCCGCATTCACATTCATGGCCTTGCTGTTTAAATCCAAGATAATCTTCCGATGATAAGGGTATTTTCACTTGAATCCCAAGACAACTCCTTCATGTGCTTCCGTCTTTTATTATTAAACTCTGTTAGCTATGTTTTTTTGGGGGGTTTTTTTCATTATCACTCCTCCTCTTCTCAGGCCTGCAGTATATTAGCCATAATCACTGGCATTATAGAAAAGGCACTCTATCTCTCACCCATCTCCGAATAACTGTGTCTTCGGTGATTTTAATACGCATCACGATACGTGGCTTAAACATTCTAAAGTTACTGATATTGCCGATATTCTGACTTTCGTCCTTTGTTCAAACCCTTACTCAAATGTCTATACTCGTTTCCTTAGCAAAATCTATCAACAGACTTGATTTATTCCTCACCTACTCTCCTTTCCGAGCTTCGCAACACTGCACATTTAGAACCTCCTATTCATAAGACTTCTTTCCGTTGCAAGCATGCTGGTTGTGATTTCCGTGACGTTCCTTTGACGGGTATTTTTAACCTTCAGATTGAGAATTGCGCCACAAAGGTTTCTTCTTGAGGATGTTTTCATTCCTTATCGGAAATATCTGGTGAAGCCTCAATCTTCTCCATGATTCACACCAGCATGTTCAGCCGCTATAGCCCACAGGAACCACTATTTTCGGTTATACCAGCGTGACAGTTTCCGTCACAACATATGCCTATTCTTTGCTGCTCGTAATAAATGTAAACAAGTCTTTGAAGGAGTTAAGCCTATGTTTGCTGAGATAATGAGGCACCGCATTACATCTAACAACTTTGGCGATTACTGGCGGCTCTGTAATAGTGTCTTAAATAAGTGTAACGTCGCTATTCTTCCGCCTTTTCAGTCAATTAACATCTTCTAATGAGTGAGTCCTTGTCACCAATCTACTAATGTGCTTAAATTGATAAACTCTAGCTAACATATATGAATAGCAATAGGAAAACTGTATTATTAGACGACGCGTTTCGTCTAATGTGGACTTTTTCAAGACATATATTGGGCGAAACGTGTCGGCTAATAATACAGTATTTTACCTTTACACATATTGTCTTTTTCTATAGTATAACCCTGAGAAATTTTACATATATGAATGAATACTGACATTATGAATTTTTATTTTAAAATGTGCTCGAAAAGTGTACATCATCCTAATATGCAGGCAAACACATCTTAGCCTGAAAATTGGCGTGAGGTTATTGAAAAATTGGTAAAATACTTAGTTGATAGAATAATGGTGGTCAGTTTATATCAATAAAAGAGTTTATCCTACAAGCATATCGATGTTTCAGACTTTCAAAAGAATATTTTATATCTTGTCTTTCTTGATATCCAATTAATGAAAGATATGCGATTTCTCCGTTATGTTTTCATATTCAGTGTGCGGACGATATTTGAGCATAATAATAAAAGGAAAAAGAAAAAGAAAACTTTCTACTGATTTAGATTAAATTAAGTTTTTCATGCAGCGACTTCCATAATCTTCAACCAACATCTCTTCCAAGTGAAATAACTTAATCAATGTACGTTGTCATTTTTTAAAAAGACGCCTTCGAAAGCAGATGATTATATTTGTTGCGATAGAGTGTATCAGATGTCGTAATGATACCCACATTTCTGCTGTTATTGAGATAAGAACTAGGAAAAACTTAAAATCTAATTTTTTTTATCTTTGGTAATTTGAGAAGAGGTTATTTCCTTGTCTGTTTTTTTTATTTTTATATGTCTTCATACATGATTATCTTTCGTCAAAAATAAATTTCGCAAATGAATGCAGACATTACATTTGACGACTTGACATCACAACTCGAAATGAGGCTGATGTTTACAAAACCTACTTTTTGATCGCTTTATGCATGACGTCATTATACACAGGAGAAATGCTTGAATCTGAATTTTGCAATGTATTGTATCGTCGTAGCTCATTATAATTTAAGATTTGATCACTGTTTCTTCAACATATCAAGCATTTGAATACGTATATAACGCGGGTTCAAACGCTGGTGCAGAATACATTTACTTCATTAGGTCTCTCGAAAGCGTAGCCGGCAGGCATAATTCATCAGGTTAAAAATATATAACAGAACATCTAATCAAACATGGTTATCTAGAAAATAAAGTAAGATACATACATGTAGTAAAATACATACATATTAATCATAATTAATTCATCAAGTCTAGAAGAATCCTCAACAGATGCAGAAGGAACTGGACGGAGGTTTCGCCCTATTTTTGAGACGAATCACACACACACACATACATACATACATACATACATGCACACACACACACACACACACACACACACATATATATATATATATATATATATATATATATATATATATATATATATATATATATATATATTATAGCAATTCATCGAGTCTAGAGATATCCCTAACTCCTCAAAAAGAATGCAGAAAGCAGTGGACGCTGTTTTGTCCTATTTTGGGGACTCATCAGCAGTTCGCATCCACTACCGAGTTTTGAACCCGGACCGTTACGATATGACACAAGCGCTACATCCAGTCATACCGTAATGGCCCAAGTTCGATTTACGCTAGTGGATGCATATACTGATGAGTCCCCAAAATAGGACGAAACAGCCGTCCAGTGCATTCTGCATTCTGTTAAGGATTCTTCTAGATTCGATGAATTAAATTATGATTATTCAAATCCCGCTTAATTTATATATATATATATATATATATATATGTACGAAATTTTTCCATAGTTTTTATTGTCCAAAGCGCTTTTGGTCACTTCTATCGATATTCTCAAGATGTAAAAGCTCAAAATGAACGCTCTAATTCAAAACAACGCAAAAACAATTACGACTTCACAGTGAAAATATGAGGAAAAAATAACAACACAAGAGACAAAACAGCCTAGAAAATGTTACGATGTTAAATTTTATTTTGGTGCCACGTAAAATCATTGGAAATTTTATTTTGCCATCATCGAATGACCTTAAGTAATTTAAATACAAAAAAAAGCACTGTTCTCACCAAATATTTCTGGGAATTAAAGAATGATGGCATCTAACCATCAATAAACTGGGAAATTATATCTAGAGCTAAAGCCTATAACAGTAAACAAATAAATGTCTTATGTTTTGTTAAAAAAACAACTGGTTATTTAAAAGCACTTAAATAACCGTAGCTTATTAAGCAAGAAAATGTATTGATAATTACATGTTGGCATAAAAATAAATATCTGCTTAAATACGTTGATCCAGATTAAATTTTAAATTTTTTTATTTTTAATTCTTAATGTAAATTACGATTTATTTTTTAATGTAAATTATCATTTATTTTTAATATAATGGATAGATTTTTTTTTGTTTTTAAATATGAACAAGTAATCAAAATGGCGATTTAATTGAATAAAATTATATTTTAGTGTTTTCAAGATATTTTTGTGTAATTTTGGTAAATACATATGTTAAAATGAGACGCCAGTGCTATTGTCATTTTCTTTCGTAATTTAGACGACAATTTATCCATTTTATAATGTAAGTGTAAACTTAAAGATTTGTCTGATAGTAAGAATAGCTATTTTTATTCTCTAGGAAGTGCTAGTATATGATAGATATGAGTTGGGTTCGCGTGTAGGTTTAGTTAAAGAGTTGGTATTTAAAATATAAAATATGCAATAAAGAGACCAGCTAACCTCGTTATCGATTCCGGAAGTGGTAGATTGAAGTTAAACTGGACGAAGTAAAAAGACAACACTCTATAGGAGGGGATCGTTAAAAGTCTTGTTCTTATTGGCTGATGTTGACTGATATATATATGAATAAAAACGGTCAAATTCCGGAAAAGGACGGAATGTTTTATTGCAATATTGCAGTGAGTAGCACGATGCTTTCAAGGGGGCGTGGTGACTCGTCTTGAATCAGGTCGGGGTTGAGGTTGGAGCCGATATGATGCAAAACCCGAAATCGGCGGTGAGGTCAGTGCATCACTGAAGACTACACTTGATGCATCTCAAATGTATTATGCAACTTATGGTTTTGTGAAAAACCTGATCTTTTCATTGAACTCGTATATAAAGCGACCACAGCTTCTGATTGATACCGGTAGCGATGACGTAGCGAACTAATGCAGTACTCGGAATAATCCTGGATATATTTTATAGCAAATAAATGGTCTTCATTTATTTAGCTATATTTTATTTATTCTCGTTTTCAAACTACTCCAAAATGGTGAGAAACACCAATTGCAGTAAAATATCTGATACGAAGATACTGTACATTTCTTTATGCACAGGCTACGGGAGACAGGCTAATGTACGGGTAGGTTTAGCCAAATGTATGTGAGAATGTAGGCGTACCAAGTAGGTTAGGGTCACCGAAAATACATGAATTTTAACCTCCGCCCCCCGCCAAAAAAAAAAAAAAAACTGATTGCGGATAATTCATGTTTCTTAAACTTTTCTATTGTATATAAATCTGATAATAATATCTCGCACCTTACTAGAGTATATGCGTATACAAAAAAATATAAAGTTATATATATATATATATATATATATATATATATATATATATATATATATATATATATATATATGTCTCGTTCCCTGAAGGACTTTATCAAGATAAATGTAAAGGTTTTCATTTTGCAGCAGGTATTTATAAAAGGAAGTAAAAAATATATACTAAATTTTCAAAATCTTTTAAGTTTAAGAACGCACGAAAATATTCTAAGATCTGTGTAAGTAAATGAATTTAAGTGATGTAATTTAATGCATAATAAACGAAAGTGAGTGTATATATATATATATATATATATATATATATATATATATATATATATACACATGTATATATATATATATATATATATACATATATATATATATATATATATATATATATACACATATATATATATATATATATATATATATATATATATATATATATATATATATATATATATATATATATATATATATATATATATATATATATATGAAGTGTGCCACCTCTTAAGCATCTGCGAGCCACTACATCATCTCTTGCATCAATATGTTATGATTCTCGTTTCGGCGTCCATATACATATATAGCTGTCTACATCTCTCTCTCTCTCTCTATATATATATATATATATATATATATATATATACATTTATTATTCTAGACTACAGTTTATTAATATGTACAAAAGTCAAATATAGCTGTATGTGCACACAGGTATAGGTAATCGTATGTGATTGTCTGTCCGTTTGATTCGATGGAGTGAATAAATTTCGTGCTGGCTTCATGTTGTCTCACTTTGTTTGGTATATACTAGAAAACTATTCGTAAAAATCTAAAGAATGAAAGTTCTCAATGAGTTTCTGATAAAAATACCATGCTTCTTTAAGTATTATTCAAATAAAAGGAAAAAAAAAACAAGATACAAAAGCAGGAAAATGGTTAGCTTTTTAATCATCCTTTCTTACCATTAAAGGAATATATATTGAAAATTCTATCATGATTTTGACGACCTAAGTGAAAAATCAGACGTTAGCATTATGAGGTTACAACGTTTTTAAGAGCCCCGCGTGTAATGGGCTATTCAATGAAAGTATTAAAAGCTAAAATTCGTGACATTTTCGTGATGAAGAAATAAAAGATTTTGAAAAGGGAAAATCTATAAAGAAAAACTACTCAAAATGGAATAAAACGAAAAAAAGAATTGCCGAGTATTAAAAAATATACCTATATACTCACGCCCAAGGTATGTTCGTACGATGGTATAAATAGGCATACACATAGATGCACAAGAATATATATATATATATATATATATATATATATATATAACTCACGCATGCATATTCGTGTATATGAAAGCTTACTTATATACATATTTCTTCTTCTTCTTCTTCTTCTTCATCTTAAAGCTTACGGCCAAATCACGTTGAAACCGAATCTCGTACGATCATCGAATTTAAACAAATTCAAACATGGTCAGTACTTAGATGGATAAACGCTTTGGAAAGCCAGGTGCTGTAAGCTTCTATAGCCGGGTGATATAGTGGATAATGGCTCGGATTTGTTAATAAGAACTGGGTTTGTTATATTCACTTAGGCGCAAATACTCTTGCGAAAGGTATGAATGTACATGTTTTTCCCAGTTAATTGTATCACTAAATTATTATTATTTCCAAAAAAAAAAAAAGAAAACGAAAATTATTGCAATCTAAAAGCTAAAAATATTTTGTGAATTTAAATAACCTGCAAAGAAGTTGATAAACCGTAGAAAATGAATCAGTCCTTCTTCTTCTTCTTCTTCTTCTTCTTCTTCTTCTTCTACTACTACTACTACTACTGGTATTTTCCCACGACACCAACCCACCAACCTTTTTTATCAGGTGTAATCCCTCCATTTTTTTATGCATCCATAACTATCTCTATGTATCCAAAACTATTCTAGTCATATCGGCGCGTGGCCGAGTGATTAAAACGTAAGCTTTCTTACCCGGGTTCGAATCTCACCATGGTCGATTCCTCAGGAAGGAGATTTCCTGATGTTATCGGACTAGAGGGATCGATCCCAGCGTGCGGCACATTTGGAAAGAGAATGAAAGCTATACAAAGATATAGCCCAAGCCTTGTGAGTGAAATTGGGTAGACGGAACTCTTGAGGGCTATCACAAAGCCGAGTCTTCATGGCCGAGCGCTTGAACGTGCTGGGTTTGTTTAAATTGATCACGCTAGATAACGCGCACTATTCCAGAAAGTGTAACTAAGGTCTACTCAGCATAGTTGCAGTATATAAACCACAAGTGGGCTCTGTGAGTGTTGAGCAAACGCAAATGTGCCTAAGCGAGATTCTGCAATAGGGATTGGCTAATAGACAGGTATCCTCTAATATCAGTGATCAGCTAGTATATATAATTTTTTTTAATAATTAAGCATTTCAGAAGTCACCTAACGTTAAACTTTAACTATGAAATCAAACAAAAATCTAAATAAATTTCAAATATTAAAATATAGGTAATTATTTATAAATGTATATATATATAATTTCTGTATGAATATAGATGAACATTTGTGTATATTGTTACACGTGTGTCTATGTGGGTATTTGCGCATGTAAATAAACGTATGTGTATATGGGATTTGCATGAATATGTTTGTGAAATATATAAGAAGAAAGCAAAATCTTTAATATTACCCTCAGATATTATTCCATAATTAAACCTAAACTTTAAGTAGGTAAGTTTACCCATATAAAAGTAATGACAAATTGCATTCATAAATTAGATTAAAAGTAAAACTAATAAAGATGTTACCGTAATTATTTTTACAATATTAAAGAAGTACGATTGGTCGGGTAAATAAACTATTATAATTTAAAATACTTCTTTAATATGTTCTCTATAAATGTGTTAATAACAATAGTAGTTAACTTATATTAAGCCCCTAAACTATTTGTTTAAAAAATTATATATTTAAATTGATAACAATCATCAAATTTTTTTAGACATCTAAATTTCTATCAAGCATTGAAATCTATCCTTTACATAAATTGTTAAAACCCAATTACAGCCTCTTTCGATTTTCTTCCTTGTCCCTCTCTCCCCTTGCTGTAACACTCATTTGTATATATCTATATTACTGTTTTTTGTCTCCTCTTTCTTTTTCATTTTTCCTTTTTCTTTTCTCCCTACTCCCCTCCCATTTCTATATATCATTTCCGTTACGTTAACCATCTAAATAGGTCATGGTCTGGTCACTCCTCCTACCTCAATATAAATTACACTTGAGAGAGATATGAAATTAACCCCTCCCTATATTCTACCATGTCTTTTTAAGTATCCCTCTCACATACCCTGTTAAATTACAAAAACTTATACTACCCATCAATTTTAATCTCATTTTTCGTTTCATTTCGTTGTTGGAAGTGCTATCTGATGATCCGGCGTCCTTTTAAAAGGACCCCGGTAAAATAAATTATTATAATGGTACCTTAAAGTGGTTTGTTTTCCTTTTAAATATATATATATATATATATATATATATATATATATATATATATATATATATATATATATATATATAAATAAAGGATGACTCTTAAACACCGGTATGTCTTATATTTCGAAAAATACGCTACATTCAACCTTATGGATATTCAGAGGCAAGAACACACGCTCGTGCTGATCATGAAACAGGTGAAAATCTATCACGACCAACTGAATATTGGAGGTAACTATGGATATTCAGCAGGCTAGTTACAGAAATTTAAGAAAAGGCATGACATCAAATATTTAAAGTTGTGTGGTGATAAAGATTCTGCCGACATAAAACTACTTTTAGGATATATATATATATATATATATATATATATATATAAGGTGTGTTACGAAATGTAAATGGATATCGTGTTTATGCTTTATTTTCATTCCCAAGTTGCCCTATTTTATAGATACTATATACAAAGTAAATAAACTATATTCCAAAATCCGAAAAAAAAATCTGAAAACCGAATCATTTCTGGGTCGAAGAATTTCGCATAAAGGATTCTCAACCTGGTCACCTGGTAAAGCTTGATACTCTAATTCACTATACAGTGTTGATTCATTTATCCTAAATATTTCAATTTAAAACGTTCTATTTTCAATAGTAACTTCTTTTTCTATAGAAAATTTAAATGTATCTCTCTCTCTCTCACTCTCTCTCTCTCTCTCTCTTTCTCTCTCTCTCTCTATATATATATATATATATATGTATGTCTCTGTGTGTACGTGTATATATATATGGAAATATATATATATATATATATATATATATATACACGCACACACACACATACATACATACATACATACATATATATATATATATATATATATATATATATATAATTTAATGACAAAGTCGAAAAATTCGTCCTCTAGAAAGATTTCATCGGAACAGGTTTTTATACAATCAAAATATTAGATTACCATTTAACAATGCTAACACATATAAGAAACTTGGTAATATAATTTCAGCGTCGCAGAAATATAATGAAAAATTTAGGAAGTTAATTAGTAAGAAAAGCAAGTCATGGTATAACTTAATACCATGCCACCCTAATATTTATTGTCCACCTAAAACACGCAAAGCATTCATTCCCATTCAACCCATCATATCAATAATTGGTAGCTCTCCCACGAAACTGATGAAAATTTTATCCCTTCTTGGAATGGTCAGCCCGTCACATATTGAAGTAACCTGGTCGAAAAAATAAGGGTAATTACAGATAAACCCATGTCTAATTTAGCTGTCAAGCCCCTTTATACTAAGGTTCTTCATAGGAAATGTGTAACATTTTGTAAAAATTATCTGGTATAATTAAAAATAAACCTCTACCTATCGATTTATCATAACCAAATATTCTTTCACTTTTAACAATAACTTTTTTTATCGGTATCACCCCATATAAGGCAGTACAGCTGCTAGTACTCAAGGGGTTACTGGATGTGGAGGCATTAGGAAAACAAAACAAAAAAAAACATTAGTAATGAGTAGAAAGAGAGAAGAGCAGTCAGGAGGATAATGATTGACATCGCATTTATATTTTTGCAGATTAGAGCCAGGACGGAGTTCCACAGGATAAGAAATTGTTACCTCAACTGTAAATTCATGAGATCTTGCTGCCAGTCTCGCATTTTCATAAAGAAAATTCCAAATTACCGATGGGATCGGCTCCTATAAGAGTTTTAGCATGTCTATTCTGAGAGTTTCTTGCATCTGATTCTTCCAGAGTATCTTTCTTAAACAATCAACTTATTTCCAATATATCGATGAATAATTAATATATCCCAGCAAAAAAACATTAGTTGATATTATAAATAAGCTAAACAATGTCCAAAGTCTTACGATAGAATTTATTTATGAAACAGAATAAAAAAAAATGCAATTCCCCGATATCGGGTGGAGCAATGGATAGCGGCTTGGATTGAGGAATCGGAGAGCCGAGTTCGAATTCCGGTGGAATCCATTACATTCACTTACATGCTAATACCTTTGGGAAAGATATGGACCCTTTTCTTCTACCCACGCCATCTATGGGTAAATAGCAGGACAGACCGTGTTCTATAGACTTGGATGGCAAATGGTCTACCGCAGAAGGAAATGGCAATCTACTTTTATTAGTTTTTGGAGTTTATCTTTCGTTATTTCAATGTGGTTCGGATTTCAGTATCGCACTTTCCGTCCTCTGTTAAAATACTCCCCAGATTTTTAAATTATCGAACTTGTTTGATTTTGGTATCACCATTTTTTAATTTGCATGCTATCTTCTTGCAATTAACGTTTAGTATTTACTTTTCGCTTTCATTAATGTAGGAGTTCTTCTAGTTTCCTTTCTGTGTCTGCTATCAACACTGTGTCATCTACATAGATTCTGTCAAGCATAATAAATCCTGGTAGGACTTCTCGTTCGTTTTGTATCTCCTCGGCGTAATGGTTGAATAATTTCTACTTTGTCTATTTGATAAATTAATTCTCTATTTGTACACAGGCTGGTGTTTTTCCAAAATAAGTTCTGGACTTTTTCATATAAAAAAGAAAATTTTGTATATTAGCTTATATATTTTGAACTCTGTGGACATGACAACATTGTAGAACTGGTAATGTCTTTCTTTTTTTATTTCTTTTTTTTTTCACAAATCGATTTAATTGCCAATTAAATGCTTAAAATAGAAATAACATTGGCAATTTTACGGGGCGGTTTGCACGTCAGTACATCAGCGTGATTTAATAATTATCCTCCGATATTTAGATGAGCATTAGTATAAAATCTATGAGTGTGAATAAGAGAAAGATCATTTTGAAAAATCAATTAGATGCGTTAAAGTGCAACTGTTAGTAAGGAGATGACCATAAAATTTTGGGGTTGATGATACATTGTGGATGTTTGGCTAGTGTAATGGATAAAGCTGAGTTTGAATTCCAATTGAGTTCATTAGATTCCCTGACATGCAAGTATCCTTGAGAAAGGCATGAAAACATTTCTACTCCTCAAATATAAGGGTTGTTTGTGAGAAAATCGTTATTATTGGCAAAAAAATAAGAATTATTCTTGAATCAGAATGTTTTGGCTTCAAATAAACAACAAGAAATTCTAGTGTCATTAAAAATTCATTATAGTTATTCA
>CAHIKZ030000255.1:287500-380000 GCA_903632075.3 Acanthosepion pharaonis
TTATCTCTCAAAACAGTTTTACTGTTTAAAAATGTTTTTTGCTGTAAAGTGTTGATAAGTTGGAGAAAATGGATCACTCAATATATCTAATCCTCAAATCTGAAGTTGTCTGCAAAGACTAGTATAATATTAGTAAACCATATTGTAACTATTTGTCTATGGAATTATACAAACATATATATATATATATATATATATATATATATATATATATGTATATATGGAAAGACTTAACACCCTGTGAGCGTTTTTTTGGGGGGTTGGTTAAAGGCGCAACTCTTCTATACCAAACAAAGGTTTTGGAAGAACTTGAAGGGCGAATAAAAGAAGATATGTCTTCCATGCTAGAAGAGTTCCTGGTGAAATCAGTTGACGCGAATCCTGGGCGGTTCGAGAAGCTGATAAGTAAAATCTGGTGCCCATCTCGAATTGTAGCTAAAGCATGCTAAATGCTCTCCTCTCATTTCTTGTAAGAATTATAGTTAATAAATAAATTATAAATATTCTATAATAGGGGATTTACTTTTCGATCACCCTGTATATATATATATATATATATATATATATATATATATATATATATTGAGATAGATAGATAGATAGATAGATAGATAGATAGATAGATAGATAGATAGATAGATAAACCTATTGAGCCAGACAAAACTACCCAGGTTTCACCTAAGCGGATCGGAAAGCTGGCTAAAGAGGCAAAAGAGAAATAGTATATTTATAGGCGATGATCAAAATCATACCACGTGACCATAGAAAAAGCAAAAGAAGAAAAAACCAAGAAAAACAACACCGGAGTGGTGGGGGTTAATGATTTATTCAAACGATTAAAAGGGGAGGGGATAATTAAAACACGAACAATAAAGGTGGAATGACAATACAAACGGGGAGATTAGACCTAATACAATAACCAAGATTTTTTATGCCTACATATGTTAAGACTCTCGGTTTTAGAGTTTAATAGATCGTTAGGTTGATTATAGAAAGCTATGGCTAATTTCTCCTCTGTACATAGCTTGCAAAATTTTTGGCCTGCTTTATATTTGGGACATTTTTTTAATATTTCCCATTTAAGGATGGGGTCTTTATTGATTTCTTGTCTAGTTTTCCATACATAGGTGGATAGCATGGTACTATGTTTAGTTTTTTCGTTTTTAAAACTACTCGTGTGATTATAATATCTTTTTTTTTTAAATATCCTGAGAAGCACCTATGTATACTTTAGGGTTTGTATCCTCCATATCCTTATAAATTTTCGCAGGTGGGGTTATTTCTTTGCGCTTTAAACCTGTATCTGTGCGATTTTTTTCGACAGACTTTCATGTTCCTGGCTCTTTCTTTTTTTAAACCTTTTTTCCCTCAAGATTGATTTGATTATTGGCAAATCAAAAATTCGAAGGTTTTTCGAAACGAGTATAGTTATATATATATATATATATATATATATATATATATATATATATATATATATATATATATATATTACACCTTGTTTCCTCTTTAGAAATGGATTTCGGTCCCTCCTAAATTATTTTCCTTCTTTTTTCTCTCCCAGTAGCTCGTTATGTATGAGTGGCGTTATTGCCTGGCTTGTGGGGAATTGATAAAAAAAATAGATACACCTTAGGCAGAGACCGAACCTACATACTTGTTTGCTGTGAAAATGACTATTCGATTGATCCGGCATGATTACAAATCGGCTACGAAGAAACACACAACACCCCATATATATATATTTACAGCCGTAGTGAGGTACCGTTTTTTTTTTCGTAGCTGAGATATAATCATAAGGCCATCGGCGTTGTGTTTTTGGTCTACATTTTATATATACAGGTCAGTGATGCATTGTGGGTAGATAGGCTACTGCACTGTGGGTAGTCTAATTTATTATTCTAACGGTTTTTATGATGGGCGTGGTTTGTTAATTAGCTTATTATGTACTTAGTTTATTTATTTATTTGTATTAATTTATTTTTGTTTAATTTATTTTATTTATTTATTTTCAGTTATTCTTGTCCGTTATCAGTTCTCGATTTTTAAGTAGCATAATAAAAATCGCTTTCGTGTTTGCATTTTGAGATGAGTTCCGATTGTTTATTTAGTAGTTTGTTTGAGTCTGGGAAGATAATTATGGCTATTTTTTCCTCCAGGCAGATTTTACAGTTTTTGGATTGATTGTTGTAGCTTGACGTTATACACACACACGCACACACACACACACACACATATATATATATATATATATATATATATGTAAAGTGCTTGTTATTTTTCATTTCCTTTACAGATACTAGAGCGATCATAGGTAGATATAAAATGATACTACAGTGATTATAGACAAAAATAGGCTGATCATGTAGACATTCTGATCTAAGCCTGAAAGGCCAAATACCAATCCATACATCATTTTTATTTGAAAGTTTATATATTCTTACTTATATTTTAATGCCATGTCCATTTAGTTGCAGGGTTGAGCACCTGACGATCTGTCTTCATATGTCTCAGTAGGTATGCGTTTAGGCGTAGCATTCCTTGGGTTAAGTAAGCCTGGCAGAGCGCATCCCTCTGCAGGACGGACCGCAGCCTTGGTCACGGACACGTGTCTGCGTGTTACATCGGGGAAGCCAGTAGCTTGACAGATGACTTCTGTCTAGGAAGAACTACCCCTTCCAGCGATGCGATATCCTCACCGACTTACACCGATATACAGCCTGTCAAATATGTCAACATGTGAATTACAAATTAGAGATAACAGGGTTAAGAAAATGCAAAAAGTTAAATATCTAAGAAGGAAAACACTTCCTAGATATTTAAGTTTTAGCCCGAGGATGCGAAATGCGAAACCAAAGGATGGAAAATGTGACCCCGAAGTCAGAAGGCAATTTGGCATAGCGAAATAGGCCTTCCAAAATTTTAGCAAAAATATCAAGAAACAGGAAAATTTCATTAGACACTAACAAAAGTGTACTGAAGTGTTATGAAATATTAGTCCTCCTATATGGCAGTAAAGTCTGATCAATCTCATCACAGATGAAGAAGAGACTTGAGGCAACAAAAATTTGATTCTACAGAAGTATCTTGAGAATACCATGTGTGTAAAGACGATGTTTTAGAAAAAATGAAAACAAAAAGGACTCTTATACGTAGCAGCAGAAAGAGAGTTGGAATTTCTAGTGCAAATAATGAGGAAAGAGGGCTTGGAAAATTTGACACTCATAGGAAATAATTAAGGCCCGAGGCATCAGAGAAAAGCAACGCATAAGCTACCAACGCTTATTCCTGATCAAAAGACTGCGGTAGTCGTGTAAACCGGTAACCAGTGATTAGTACAAATTTAGTACGCTTCACTTCGAGTCGCATATGATTACATAGTGGGAGGTATCGTAGGTCAGAAAAAAATGTTCCAAATATCTTCAAGTAGAGACAGCCTGCTTAACTTTCTTGCCGTTAAATCACATTCAAAACCACGCCCTTTATCTACATAAAAACACTAACTATTAGACCTACCCATGAAGTTTTTCAGTCATCAATCGAGCCATACGGATTATACGATTGTTCATACACAGCATTTAGCTAAATACGTTGGCTCTCTAATTAATGTCGTAATTCGTAGCTGACAAAATGTAATGTATTTGTACCAATAACAACTGATTATCGCCAAAAGCGACATGTTTTTTTTTCTCTTTTGAAAATGATAGGTATCTAATGTCTCCAAATTATACCTTTTTATGATCTCAAAATTTTGAGATGTCTTCATTTGCATTTTATCTCACGTAAAAAGGCAGAATGTCTGAGATTACTGATAATTTGATTACTACTTATTTCATCTTATTTCCTGTCGTTTTTTTTATATCATTTTCTTATTTTAATTTATCTGCATCGTAGTCGTCATGGTTCCACGATCATCAGCATAGATTCGATGTCAAAATGTCTGTGATAGATAAAGCAGAAAGGACCAACAATTTACACTGATTGAAATCTAATGATACAGTTTTTATTTTCTACGAATACCTAATACGCCACCACATTATTTGTTTAGAAAACCACGTAGGATAAGTCGTAATATTATTCGAATTATTAACTGTTATTAATGTCTTGTTACTATTTCCTGTTTGATAAAAATTCAGAGATTTTTCTGTAATGTAACTGATCCTGACCTGGCATCTCGACTCAGTCACTTTCTCACACTAATGTGATCTGGATTTCCTCTGTCTTTTCTACAAATAGTTTCATAGCAATTGTTCTGGTGAGCTGTCTTCCTTAGTGCCTCGACTCCATGAATTTAAACGTTCTACTAGATTGGTAACTAGGTCAAACCGTTTTGCTGTTGAAATAGCTAGATTCAACTGTCAGTTCTATACTAAAAGTTTACCTTTTTGCATTTCTCTGCCACTGTAAGCTCCATTTCTTGCTTCCCTTCCAAAGACAATCCGCACACATTTAAATGCATATCTTGCCTTCCTGAGAGCTGTTCATTCATTGTTCTTTTTTCTAATTTTTCATCACTAAATTCTTCTCATTCTTTTTCACTCCCTGTAAACTCCTGCATCCTATTGACTCCTGCATCCTATTGACTCCTGCATTCTACAGACATTGTCGCCTTGGTTGGAGTGAAACGATTAAAAAAAAAAGTTGTTGTTTATCTGATTATTCTTCCGATATTATTACTAAAACTTGTGGATTAGAAAACAAAGATTCATCATCCGACCAATTCATATGGCTGATATACAGTGGTGGATGATTCTGTATGCGCATTGAGACTTAAACTGTCGATAATTTAGGCTCTGTTAGTAATTGTGCAATTTATCGGATAAATAAGCACTGCGCTATGGTACCATACTTTTTTAAATTAAGCACAGTACTAGACTGGCGTCGAGATCTCATCAATTTACAATCGCGACGGCTTGATATAGCCGTAAATTCTATGCTAACAGTTTCTTCTCTCGCAATTATCGATCCATGCTTTCCAGCAAAAATCTGCCAAAATGTAAATGCAATATCAATCGCTATCTACCGTTTTCCTGATTATGTTTTCCTCTTCCTGCTCATTATTGATATTTCTCTTCCTAATTCTTCCACACCCTGTAACTTCTTGTATTTTAATGGGTTTAATGCCTTGCACGAGGTGATAGCGAATTAAAAATAAATAAATAAAAACTGGGTAATTATGAGAAAATCTGAGTTTTTCCCGGTTACCATAATTCCTAATAAAATCTTCCGTTTGATTTCCACCAAAATAAATTCGATTCAGAATGACGTGTTGGATGCTTCAATGTATTTAGAACTGTTTTATTGACAAAGCTTCTTAGAGTCGCTCTAATAAACCATTTATCAACACAATTAAGGGCACTTCGAGGAGGTGTAATGGCTAGCAAGCTTGTCTCGCTAGAGCAGTTACGACTGAATAGTGAGTTTGATCCTCACTGGGTGCCCCATACTTTCGGCCTTGTGCCACATGGGAGCTACGCTTGGAAAATCACTTTGGGCACCTCGATGTGGTGTAATCGTTAGAAAACTTGTCTGGCTAGAACAATTACTACTGAGTAGTGAGTTCGATCCTCACTAGGTGCCCCATACATTCGGCCTTGTGCCACATCTAAGGTACTTAACCAAACTTGTGTTGTATAAAAATAGGAAGAACCCCGGGGAGTCTAACTGGGTTAAATAACCGTGTAAAATGGGCTCGCTAATTGTGGGTAGCAACCAATATAAGAAAAGGAAAACACTGAATTCCAAATCCTGGAGAAGACAACGGAAAACCACTTTATTATATCCCCTACAAATGCATGGCAATTCGCATAAATTTGAAAAAAGGAATCCCTGAAGAGCAATGGTCGCCTATATCTGGACGGGCGATTGAAACGAACTCACAATCCTATCGAATGATCGACATTATAGGCATAATGCCTCCTTTGAGGTTTCTGTAATCAAATTGTTCTAAGGGTCGTGATGATTCGCCCTACATTTCTAACCACTTTTCTCAGACGAGCGGTTGCTTTACGTAGGGTTTTTCTCCCTTCAGTCTACACGGTTTTGAAATTCAGAGTTGTCCATTTAGACCGGTTAGCACTCAAGGCAGAAAATCCAAGTCTGTTCTACTATTTAATCCATAACTGTCAAACCGTGAAATGAAGGTCGTCCTAAACGTGTTCTCCTCCGATTTCTTTCATACGAACGCTGGTGTTCCCCAATACTCTATATCCTGGAACCTACACCGTTTTCGATCTTCATCAACGATCTTCCTGATGTCGTCAATTCTCAAGTAGGCATCTACGCAGACGACACTACCATTTACTCCTGTCTCAATAGTAAATCCGGCATTGCTGACAAAGTTAACCTGGCCATTGGTCTCGAAAAGGACATCCAATCTATAGTTGACTGGGCAAGAAATGGCCTGTAAATTTTAATGCCTTCAAAACGAAACTGTTTTCAATTAAATACCAAAGAGAAACCACCTTGCCTCCTATCAGCATGGCTGATGCTCAACTTCCCGAGAGCGTCTGTCTACGCCTTCTCAGTCTCACGTTTTCCGTTGATCTGAAGTCGCACAACTACATTGAATCAATAGCTACATCTACCGCAAGGAAAGTTGGTTCTCTGTGTCACGCCTGAAGGTTATTCTCGTCCGGGTAGATCCTTCAAATCTACAAATCTACCACTCATCCTTGCATAGAATACTGTTGCCTTATATGGTCTGGTGCTCTCGATGTTCAACTCGAGGTTCCCGACAAAATCCAAAGACGGATATGCCATGTGGAGCTGGCATTTCAACTCCATTCACTTTCTTATAGACATAATGTGACTTCCCTCTGTCTTTTCTACAAATATTCTCGTGGCATCTGCTCTGACCAGCTATATTCACTGGTTTCCCCACTGCATGAATTTAAGCATGCTACTAGGATGGCTTCTCGGTCCCGCCCTTTCACTGTCGAAACAATTAAATGTAACCCCTCTTCTACTCCAGCAGCTTCTTCTCTCTCACTTCCCGGCAGTGGAAATCCCTTTCTATCACATGCTTCCCTGATAACTATAACCTTCAAAACTTTAAATATAATGTCAATCGACATATTCTAATGCCTTGCATTAAGGATAAAGAGATGGATGGGGATTAAGACCCCATTCATCTCTTTATCCTTTCCCCACCCACCCCTTCTTTACTATTATTTTCACTCTTCTTTTTTCACTTTCACCCCTTGCGTGCTAATGGCATTCCCGCCTTGCTTGGGGTGAAATGCTTTAAAAAAGCAAGAATAGAAGAGATAGTTTCCAGATGTATTTACCGAAAAATGAATTGATCAAACTGATGTCTGATTTTCGAACACGTCTCGCAGATTTCCACCTCTGATCCGCTAACCATTGCACAACTGTACCCTTCAAAAAGCATCTCCTACGAATGCAATGATATCAAATGTTTAGCTTGATGCAAACATCTCCAGTAACATTTGTTTTCACAATGTTAGGGCTTTTTAAATTTACTCTGCATTATCTAGCTTGTGTAGACAGCCAACGATAGTATGGAAGAAATATTAATTACCAAAGAAAGGGACGTAAGCCATTTTAATTCGCAACAAACTTTTCCTTATATTTGTGAAATACTCTACGGTCTTGGGAACGATAGCGGAATGCTTTCCTGTTATTCTTTCAGTGTTTTGGTATTAGATGTATTCATTCTTAGACTGGGTGCCAACCAATATTTAAAGAAGCCAGTCTACATTGCTGTTTAACCTCAAATTAATGGAGGTAGAGACGGATCTATGCTTTTTTGAAAGTGAAAACAACTGACTACGCCAAGATTTGAATTCGACTCGCCTATTTCATTTTAGGGGTCGATATTAATTAGATTAACCGCAGATTATATTGGATTACTGAAATGGGTTAATCAGCATTAGACACTTGTATTTCTCATTTTAGACGACGCAGTTCTATCTATAGTTCATTAATGGCAACGATTATCTCGTCACTTGTACCGCCTGAATAATCTGAAACAGCCACATTAATATCTAGATGTTCACATGAAACGTAAGTCACTGAAAAGCAGTAATATTTGAATGTATGGCAGGCCACACGTTTTAGAGGAGATCCGTCTAAATGCAGACGTTTGCTCAGGCGCATTTGTGTTTATTCAAAACCCACAGAGCCCACTTGTGGTTTATACTGCAACTATGCTGAGCAGACCTTAGTTACAGGGAAAGAGCGGGTTATCTAGCGTGATCAACAATTTCAACAAGGTCATCAGGCTGAAACCCTCGGCTTAAATGACTTGTGACTTCGTGCTAGCACAGCTATCGACAGCTCCCCAGGGTACCCTCCAGTCCAATAACATCATATATACATACATATATATATATATATATATATATATATATATATATATATATATATATGTTGTGGTACGATCCACCTAATTTACATAGTGGAGTACCGACCATATAAATATGGTTGGTACCGGGAAGACGAGGGAGGAAGAAGGATCCAATCCAGAGACTCTGCCTGACTGCGACTAAGTCAACCCATTCTACAGGAACGGTCTTCCCAAGAATATACCAACTATCTGTAAATATTGTGTACACGCTCTTGTGTCAATACATTTTGTTTAAGTACATTTTGTGTTGTATTATTATTATTCCATGCTTTATTCAAGTTTCAACAAATATATATATATATATATATATATATATATATATATATATATATATATATATATATATTCTCCAACAAGACATTCATTTCTGTAGTTCACTGCTACCAGCAAGCAGAAATATTTCTCCTCGATGATGGCCATTTCGGTCGAAACTAGTCGAGGAATCTAAATGGAATAATAATAAAAAAAACGAAAAGAATATTAATCTACAACCCAGTGTGTCTTATTTTAATTTTTTAATATTTTTTTATTGTTTTCGCCAACGAACTAAGCCACAATGTGCTAAACGTGTTCGGAAAATAAAACACCTCTATAACGCATACACATAACGCACACACTCAATTAAACTGAAAAAATAAAGTCCACCTTGATAATAACTAAAAGTATAGCCGGAAGCACTCGGAAATATAGAACATTTGGACAGTTTCTACACACTCTGTATCCCAAAAAGAAAGTTCTTGTGCGAAAACAAGAAAAATTAAATAAAACTCTTGACCGTAGTACCGTGTCTGTCGTTTTTAATGAAACATGCATAAATTAAGGATTGCTGCCAAAAATGCCTAAATGCACAATTATATATATATATATATATATATATATATATATATATATATATATATATATATATATATATATATATTGTCTCAATTTAAAATCATTCACAAAAATGACTATATCGGTTTCTCATACGATTCAGTGATATTAAACTACGCCGAGCTTTATCTTTATTTATCAATCTCATATATATATATATATATATATATATATATATATATATATATATATATATATATATATATAGGAAAACATCTCATTGATGCGTTCCGTTCTACAAAAGGACTAGATCAGGCTAAATATTCTTGGATATAGCTGCTGGAGTCGAAACTTTAATCAAAGCTCGATTATAAATATACATCGATAGGAACGATGAACACGTACGGACATATAAATTTAAATCTGAAATTCTGGGAATTCTATATGCCTAAATCTTTATCCTAGGGGACATCATTGAGCTTCTCATCGTTTTTGATTTTGTTTTACTCGTACGTGCATTTCAATATCCAAAACTGTTATAGCAGTATATATATATATATATATATATATATATATATATAGGTTATGTAAATATATAATAGATTAAGATTTCCTTAATCTTAAGATTCCTATATTAGATATTATTATACAATGTAAATAGAATCATTGATTGAAACACACCATAACTGATCGATAGGTGTTAATTGATGCGTGATTTTAATGATTGGCCGTCACAAAACAAATGCAATCATCCAAACATGTCGTTTCTCCTTTTGATATCTCCCAAGAGAAAACATGTATATAAAATATATTGCTTGTGGTGTGATTTCTTTTGCGGAAAAGGAAATTGCTGAGAGCAAACGGACATTATTGATTGAATCTTTTTGCAGCAGACGAGAAAAATGTTAGGACTTGAGATAAGAGAATGAAGAGAAACACTAATTAATCTCATATGACTGACTGACTGAATACCTGTCTGTCTTTCTTTCTTTATTTCTTTCTATCTATCTATCTATCTATCTGGATGTCTATCTATCTATCTATCTATCTATCTATCTATTAGTGAGCTCTAAATAAACTATAAATTCTTTTAAGTAGTTATATAAGATAAAGTCAAATTTATATATCAGTGGCAGTAAGAGGTTTTCAACAATAACTACTAATAAACTAGTATGTAAAATAAAAGCAATTTTTATATGATCAGAGCAACAAGAACAAACATTTTTCTTTTTGTAAAGTATTTCGATCTGGTCCATAGAAATTTTAGCTAACAAAATTTAAACAATAATTGCATTTAGATATGTCCTGGTTATGACGCAGGATATTCTCTTCAGAATTTAGCAGATATAGGTAGATAACGAAGCACATGGCCCAGGCCATGAGACTAAATATAATTAGATAAATAAATTGAGCACAAAGATAAGTTTTCAGTTCATTTTATGTTCTTCCATTAGTGTAATTTGGAACAACTGATAATGGTGTACATATTTAAATGTGTAAATACGTAACGCGAAACAACGAACAATATATATATATATATATATATATATATATATATATATACAATTCCATACATCACTATATAATACCATGTATGCACACACACACACACACACACACACACACACACACACACACACACACACACACATATATATATATATATATATATATATATATATTACTTATAATGAATATACATTTTTCTGCAGCGTTTGGGACAACACTCAGTTACATGTACATGACGATCGCCAGTAAACTGACCGTTATAAAATTTAAATATTAATATTTATAACTTACTGTTAGTTGTTAAAATAGCAGAGCAGTTTCAATGCTCTGCCATGACCATGAGAGCTGGAAGATCAAGGTGAGGCCCCTGGACGTAACATCGTCATGCCACAAGATAATTTTTTATGATTTTCAAATTTTTATTTAGTCTGCTTGCTGAAACAAGAATTTGGAAAGGTATTTAAATAACGATTTTAATATCAACACCTGTCCTCGTGTTACAAAGGAGGCGCAACAAACAGCTATGACATGGGATGCTCTCTTATACATATCGTATTAGCCAGGCCTTTCGTTCTTTAACTTCCACCTGTTTACCTCCGTGCAACATATCCTGTTTGGTTAAAAGTTCCAACAATTTCAATATGACTGTATACAAAATTTAGCTGAAAGAGAGCTAAAGCAAGAATAAAATAATGAGGTTATTGATTTCTATAATTAAATAGTTTTTAAACAAGTTATACTCTAAATGATTTATCATTCTAATATGAATGATTTAAGACAAACTTCAAGTAAGATTGACTCCCGATTAATTCAAGTTTCGTTAAAGATACAAAGCGCCTTTATTTCCGTGGAAGACTATGGTAACCATCAAGTGTTTCAAGGTGAAAAGGACTTGCTTGGAGATTATGACTCATTTGAAATAGTGAAATAAATTATCACTTTTTGAATAATGTAGCATAAAATATAGCAATAATGTTAGGAAATATATCGTCCTTCTTTGAAATGTCTAACCGATTTGCTTCATATTTGCAACATGAATACATCACTGAATGCAACTACATTATTGCCATAGATTTATTCTAATTATAAGGCATGTCGAATTTGCTCAACATGATCTATCACAATGGAGACTTCCGGAAATTGACAGATCGGACGTAGGCTGATAGTGTCTCATCGACTCGTTACGTGAAATGAGTTAGAAGTTGCAACTGAAATTTATAGTGAAATTTATATGACGAAAATTTAATATTTGTTAAATTGCAAACGTGTGGGCATTTGCATTTTTATTTACTTATTAGAAAGGATTGAATCCCTGTCAAATTTCAGAATATAATTTAAGTACAGGAAGTTAACAAAAATGACACTTTTTAAAAATGTCAGATACTATTGAATATATATGTTTCTTCTGCTTACAAACTATGGATTAATTTTTGACAATTTACAATAATTATGTTTTGAATTCCCCAAAATAAAATAATTACCAATATCTTGGACTCTCCCGTCGATTTAAACGTATAAGGGCCTTCTTTTCTGCTTCTTGTCACTTTTGCTTCTATTCTCTTCTTCTTGGCACTTCTGTTTCGATTTTCTTCTGCTTTTTGGCACTTCTGCTTCTATTCTCTTCTGCTCCTTGTCACTCCTGCTTCTTGCCTCTTCTGCTTTTCGTCTCTTCTGATTCTAGCCTCTTCTACTTTTAGTCTCTTTTGATTCTAGAACATTCGGCTTCTAGTCTCTTCTGATTCTTGTCACTTCTTTATCGTTCGCAAAATGTATTTACTGTCATATAGCTGATTAGATATGACGTAGCAGTCCATCATGTTTCTTTATTTCTAGGAGCATATTACGATTCATTAATACTGGAAATTCGGAAAGGCATCTTCTGCAATTTCTTCGTGCCTTCTAATTCTTGTGTCACGCTTTCCATTATCAGTTACTACACTACCCAGCGAGGTAATCTTTTGCACCTGTTTGATTTTCTTATCCCCAAATAGTAAGTAACAACTCTTTTGCTGACTACTATATATTTCACTTCTTACATTTAACGGTTAATCTTTTTGGTTTTTTTCTAGATCTCATTGTTTATTCCCCTTGGTTAGTATTTCTTTTAGTTTTGTTTCAGAATCTCCCATCAACATAGTGTCATCTCTGTAGCGTATGTTGTTATGCTTATGCATGCTGGAAATAAATCACGTTAAGTATTCTTTTCCTCATCGATTTGTCTTACTGTACAGAGTAACTAAATCCTTTGAAGAAACAAAGTCTTGTCTTCCCCCGCTTTCCATTTATTTATTTATATATTGTATTCACTGAATTCGTTTTCCGTCCGTACGCAGGATCTTTCTTGTTAGAAATAGATTACTTGAATATGTTTTCCGCCTAAATCAAGATATTTTAACATTTCAAGGATTTCTTATCGAACATTATAAAAAAAAACCCTTCGTAGAATGAAATATGCGTCTAGATCTTTCTGCATATGTACGAGTCCCTCTGATTACTTTCTGATCACAAAAGGCAGACTTTACATGCCAGTGTATTTTTCTTTTTCTTTTTCTTTTGCAGAAGTTTTAATATTGTTTTCTTATATTCTGTCTACTTATGCTACTAGATGGTTCATTGTAATACTAATTATGAATTTAGTTATGTGGGACATCAATCTGAAATCTGCATTCATTTCTACCTGATTTCTCAGGCAATGCTATGGAGATCGATCGTTTGAAGCCTTCCTGTATTTCGCCGCTATCGTATTATCACTTATATGAACTTATGAAACCCAGAATAGTATAAGACGGTCAGTATCTCTATTTCAGTTCGATCTGATCCTGTTGCATTCATTATCTTGGCCATTGTTGATTTTAATACTGTCCTTTACTAATTTTATATATTGTATATTTATTTCTCTTATTTGTCATCGAAGGATTCTCAGATACAGTCATTCCATATGTGAAGTACCTTTTCTTTTTCCATGATTTCCTCGTTTTAGATTTTATACATCTTGCCGTAGAGTACGTTATCTGTTATTTTATGCTTTTTTTATGAATGTCCGCTTCATCTGTGTTCTGCAGTTTTTCGGTCTCTGCGTATTTTTGCTTTCACTTGTCATTCATTTTTCAATTGGAATGTTATATTTCGATGTTATCAGTGATGGTTCTCTAAAAACGATTGAATGTTAGTTCATATCTTCTTCAAGAGTTGCATATTTGTTCTTTAGCTACTGCTAAATGTCTGCAAATGAATTTCTTTCATGGAAAAAAGTGGCACTGTAATCTGAATGTGTATAACAACAAAAAGAAAAATGCCTTCCAAAAACTGAGTAAAGTTTTAAGAGATAGGAATTTTTCGTTAAAAACTAAGAAGAGTGCTGAGCTGCTATCAATTCACAAAAATGGCAGTGACTATTGGACAACTTCCCTACAGATGAAGAGAAGTCTGGAGACAGAAGAAAAACGTTTTTACAAAAGGATGCTAAGAAATCTATGGACGGTTTGCGTAAGAAACTAGGATATTTTAAGGAATACGGCAACGAAAAGGATAATTATACACAGATTACGAAAGAAACTGCTGAAATATAATAAAAAAGAAGGACTTGGAAAATTGGACACTAGCACAGTATATAAAAGGCGAAAAATTGTTTCATACTTTTACCCAATGGCATTTGAGCGCAAATAAAAAAAAATGAACTCGACTGGAGTTCGAAATCGGCTCTCCCATTTCTCATCCTGAGCCATTATCAATCGCGCCACTCACACATCCCTCTTTACAGCAACTAGTTGTTCCCAAGCAGTAACCCAATATATACTGACCAGGCTCAACGTTGCTTAACTTCATAATCAAACAAGTACTGTTGTATCAAGTTGATATGACTGTAAACTCGAAACTTGTGTAATGTAAAAACAGTCTCATCACATCTAGACAGGAAAATGTCTATCACCTCCATGTAACCGATTTGTTTTTTAGATCAATGAATAAAAATTGCTTTAAGTGAATGATGACTTCATCAGATTCTAAAAATCTACGAAGAACATTACCAAATAACAAAGCCCACATAACTCGAACACTTTTTGCTTACGTCATTATCACGTTGAAACACCGGTCCTCGTATGATCACCGAAGTTAAACAATGTTGAGCCTGGTCAGTACGTAGATGGGTGAGCGCTTAGGAATATTAGGTGCTGTAAGCTTTGATATGCGGTCGGTGTAAAGAATGAAACCTCGGCATTGTTATCCGGAGAGCCGAGCTCCAATTCCAGTTGGGTTCGTTAAAGTCACTTACGTGCATATATTCTTGGGAAAGGTATGAACCCACCTCATCTTTGCCAGTTTAATTGGATTAATTGGTAAGCGGCGTATCGCTAAAACATTATTATCTCTAAAATAATTTACAACCTAAACATTTTTTCTGACTTAAAATAACATTCAAAGGATTGATAAGCCATAGAAAACGAACTGATCAATCAACTGAACACTTCGAACAACAACAACCAAAATCGATCGCTAATAAAAGTGAGCTAATAAAGATATTAGCTTTCCACAGTATCATTAACAAAGTTATGGAAGGAAACAGCCGTCAATACGAGAAAGAACGATAACTCTTACTGGTCTCGAGATTTTATAATTTTCATTATAAATTTCATCCTAAAGATAACTTCCAATGAACACTGAATATTTTCTTTGTATAGCAGGCCACTCGTATTCGAGGATACCCGTCTATTAGAACGGCTAGCCAATACCTATTGCAGACGCTCACCCAGGCACATTTGTGTTTGCTCAAAACTCACAGAACCCACCTGTGGTATATACTGCAACAATGCTGAGCAGACCTTAGTTACACTTTCTGGGAAAGAGCGTGTTATCGAGCGTGATCAACAATTTGAACAAGGCCAACACACTCGTACCCTTGGCTACGATGAATGGTGACTTCGTGCTAGCACAGCTATCGATGGCCCAAAGCGTTCCGTCTGCCCAATTTCACTTGCAAGGCTTGGGTCAACCCGTAGTATGGTTTTCAGACACTTTCCAAAGGTGCCGCCCCCTGGGATCGAACGCTCCAGTCCGATAACATCAAGTAGTCTCTTTCCTGGGAAATCGACGATGGTGAGACTTTACCCGAGTCTCATGGTCTGTGTAGCAACGATTAAATTCACCATTATTATTATCATCTAAGATGGAGTCCTGAAAGTTTCACGGTTGGTTCAAGAAGCTTTCCTCTCAAAGCAAAATCTAATGTTTGCTCAACCTGCCAGATTTAGGGAAATCGTAAATACAGTGACCTTTCCATGACCTTTCCATGAACACTACTGGTTGTCGTAAGCGCCTTAATGTTAATTTATTTCTTTTGCAAATAAGCGTTTAACTTAGGAGGACAGACATTAAATTAAGTAATCAGAACCTTACTGTCATCTCTGTACAAGACTGAAAACTGTCTTTTCAAATTATCTATGCTCTCCTTGTCTATAAAACCGACTTGTTCTGAATCACGTAGTGACGATAAAACAATTATTACCATACAATCGAGTTTTGGTAAATAAGCACAAGAAATATCTGTTTGGTAAATAAGCAAGAAATATCTGTTTATTTGGTTTGCTTTAGTTTATTTTATGTCATATTAACCCACTGGGTCATTTAATGTCGATTTTTTTAAAAAAATTTTTCCTAAACAAAGCCTTGTATTTAAAAAGTCAAAAACATTTTATTTTAAATAGTAAATAGCTGTTGGTTATGGTTATATATATTTTTTAATTATATTTTTGAAATCAGTTGATTTTTTCTTAGATACTGGAACATGTAAAGTGAACCAGTATTTTGAAAAAGTTTCTTGTTTGATAGCATTTTAAGCGGCTTGAATTAAAATTGCTGTAGTTTGTCAGTATGGGTTTTATGGAGGAAATGGTTGGCGGAACAAGGTTTAGCAAAAGATAAGAAAAACAAACAATTTATTGGGAGCTACAGAGGACATGAAAAATGCTCGCCACAATCGCTTGAATGGATACGGCACATCATCATCATCGAAGAAGAAGAAGAAAAAGAAGGGACATAGCAAGAAGAAGAAGAAGAAGAAGGGACATAGCAAGAAGAAGAAGAAGAAGAACATCGAAATAGAGGAGGAATCGAAACCACCGTCATTTCTTCATTTTCGGAAATCAATTAAGATTGTGTCGTTAATCTTGTCTCATTGTTATGCAGTTCAAGCACGTTCTCACCTTTCCGGGTTTATTTTGCAGGTCAAACCCGAGCCAGGATCAGAATTGTATTGGCCTGATATGCTTGCAAATTGAGCTTGAATCAACGAGGTCTTTTTGTTTAAATCCATCCGCAACTTAATCAGTCTGGCATTTCCGCCTCTATAATTTTATGCGCCACCGTCTCTTCCGCAAGTAATCACATAAAATGAGGAAATTGCGTGTAGCATTTGACGTTATTTCTCCATTTTTTTTCTTTCGTGCTTTCAATCATTCACTTCCTTAGAAATCGAAATATTTTCTTTTTTTTTAAAATCATTCTGACGTTTTTCTTTTAATCTTTCATGATTGCATGATGTTTCCACCCTTCCATATCTTTCTTTTCAGCATTTTTTCTTGCTTCCCACCCTGCTATCCCTTGTTTAATATCACCCCACCCATTCTCATATGGTTTTCTTTCTTTTTTTTTTTTGCTTTCTTTCTTTTTTTTGTTGGTTCGTTTTTCTTATTTCCATCCGCCTTGTCAGCTGTTTGTTTTTCCTCTGCCCTCTTTCTTTCTTTCTTTCTTTCTTTCTTTCTTTCTTTCTTTCTTTATTCCTTCCTTCCTTCCTTGCTTCCTCCCTTCCTTCCTTCCTTCCTTCCTTCCTTCCTTCCTTCCTGCCTGCCTGCCTGCCTGCCTGCCTTCCTTACTTTTCTTTGTTAGTTCGTTTTTCTTGTTTCCCCCGTCATGTGTTTTATTTGTTTTTTCCAGCATTCTTTCTTTCTTCTATCCTTCTTTCTTTCTTTCTTTCTTTCTTTCTTTCTTTCTTTCTTTCTTTCTTTCTTTCTTTCTTTCTTTTCTCTTTCTTTCTTTCTTTTGTTGTTTCGTTTTTCTTGTTTCCCTCCGTCTTGTCAGTTGTTTGTTTTTCCTCTTTCTTTCTTTCTTTCTTTCTTTCTTTTCTTTCTTTCTTTCTTTCTTTTGTTGTTTCGTTTTTCTTGTTTCCCTCCGTCTTGTCAGTTGTTTGTTTTTCCTCTTTCTTTCTTTCTTTCTTTCTTTCTTTCTTTCTTTCTTTCTTTCTTTCTTTCTTTCTTTCTTTCTTTCATATACATTGTCATCTTCCTTTTTTCTATTGTTTATTTTCTTCTCGCTCTTCATTCTGTCTTCATTTCCCTTGAAATTATTTGTATTCAATCGATACTGTAAGAAAAAACTTGAACATCGTAACTTACTTTCCATTGTCTCCGTCCTTGCAATGTCTTCAATGTATCTGACCAGAACGAGCACACCTGACGTCACTCAGCTGCCACCATTTAAACGCTTTCGCCCTGAGCTAAATGAAAATGGCTTGAGGTGACTTCAAAGTTGTTCTAAGTACAGAATTGAAATATGCCGTAAAAATGTTTTGCATATAATTTTGCTGCGTAGATTCATTTCACATAATTTTCTGTAAAAATACAAAGTAAATTATTTTATTACTGTTAAACATTAAAAGTCAAAACAAGAATGAATGCAACTGGTGGAATATGTACTAATTTTCACTATAATTCTTATTTATATTCTATATTGATTTGACTTCTACATGGGCTGTCAAAGATAAAATTTTATGTCATGAAACATAACGTTATAATAGATTGAATAACTGGGTGACTAAAGGATCCTTCACTCGATTTCGATCTTATTGCACAAAGAAAAATCAAATCAAACATCTTTGTTGTCATATTCACGACGTCTCTACAAACATGTTTAAAAGTTCTTGCAGGTTGACTTCTAATATATATATATATATATATATATATATATATATATATATATATATATATATATATATATATATATATATAAACGCCATACCAACCCCAATAGCGCTCAATTCTTACAAAGTGCGATGCATTATATATGTATATATGTATGTATGTATATATATATATATTTGTGTGTAATATTTAATATATGTATTAAATTCAAATACAAATTTAAGCTAAAATTGCTTTCAATAATTAACAAAAATAAGATCCCCCCTAATAATAAAGCAATAAAATATATCTCGCAATATTCAGAAATATTAAATAAGCGGTGTTAACACAAAAAAATTCCACCTGACGATTTTAGAAAGCTTGAAATTCGAGTTATTGCCATCAGTGTAAATTATATATATATATATATATATATATATATATATATATATATATATATATATATATATATATATATATATATATATATACATATATATATATATATATATATATATATATACATATATATATATATATATATATATATATATATATATATATATATATATATATATATATATATATATATATATATATATATATATATATATATAAATTTAGAGAGCTATTCAATGATGATATGGTTGGTTCCATACTTTCTTTATTCTGCACATGTATTTTCCTTCTTTGTATTTTTTTATATACCCAACAACTCACATTAAATATTAGCAGTTAATTTTATTTTATAGATATGAAATTACATCGTTTCCATTATTCGCATTTCGTAATGATTGTTTTGGGAAAATTCTCTGAAACTTTATGCTTTCAAGTTTTATTCTTACCATTTTAGCATTAAATTTTGCCATCACGAATATAAATCAATTTCTCGCTAAA
This sequence comes from Acanthosepion pharaonis, assembly GCA_903632075.3. Lineage (NCBI taxonomy): Eukaryota > Metazoa > Mollusca > Cephalopoda > Sepiida > Sepiidae > Acanthosepion > Acanthosepion pharaonis. Next base: position 306,980 of record CAHIKZ030000255.1, read on the forward strand.
AAAAATTCATTATTAAAACCAAAACCAGAATTTTCAACAAAATCCGACTAACAAAATTTAGATGTCATATATATTTTTCTGATCTTCTCTCATTTTTGTTATCGATGCATACTTTTAAAAATCAAATCATGTCAAACTTTTATAAATGCTCATATATAGAACATCGATTTTCTAGTGGTTTATTTTTCATTTGAATTTCATGGCTGATTCAACTCTCATAAAACCTGTAGGAAGCAAAATATCTGAAAAAAATTGTTTAGATGGGCTTAATTTTTTTTTTTTAGTTCCACCGACTCAAACATTTACAGATAGGCCTCGCCATGATACACTGAGTCGAATTGACCTCATTTCCTGCTAATTTCAAATGGAAGAGAAATTTTCCCCTCAGACACTTTTTCCAATGATGAAAAGACTTGTCCATAATTAATAATGACAATGCTTTATCCAAAATCTCACAATATAAAACACTCACGCTACTACAAGTTGAACAAACAAAAAAAAACATGATGAAAGAATATCGGTCTATATTTCTGAGATGAGGTATTGTAACTCTTTACACTATTTACATTTTTTCGACTTCATCTTTGTTGTCATATTCACAACGTTTCGGCCGTTGTACACTGCAGGCTTCTTCAGAAACTGTCTATATTTTTGAGATGAGGTATTTTAACTCTTTAAACTATTTACATTGTTCGGATTGCTGTCCTCATCTGTGTTGTCATATTCACGACGTCTCGGCCGCTGTACGTTCCGGCCTTTTTCAGGATCACTCTATATTTCTGAGATGAGGTATTTTAACTCATTACTCTATTTACATTGTTCAGATTATTGTCCTCATCTTTGTTGTCATATACATGACGTATCGGCCGAAAATTTTAAAAAATCGAAAATCGATGATCTTCATCTATATCTGATGGGTATTTCGAACCGAACCTTTGACATCATCCACGGGGGGGAAATTTTTCTAGTTCCACGTGCCATACCTCTTCCGGATATCTCAGTTTCAGTTCTTTCCTCAAGGACACATGGCCGAGTGGATAAAATCGTTGGTTGAGGTAATCCAGTGACTGGACCCAAAGAGTTGTGAGTTCAATACGTGGCCACAGCACAGGTGAACAGATAACTTGGAGAGTTGTGTTATTAAACGGAAAGACGAAGAGAATAGAGCAACAGAAATGTGGCTCTACAGAAGAATGCTGAGAATACCATGGAACAATGGCGAAGTTTTAGTGAACACTGAAACAAAATGACACATACATAGAATCAGAAGAGGACAGTTGAAATATCTAAACCACATAATGAAGAAAGAGGGCTTAGAAAACTTGACCCTCAGAGGACATATCAAAAACAGGAGGAACGGAGTAAACCAGCCAATGACCTAACGATCTTGTGTAAATGGTGACCAGCAGAGGGATTAGGAAATAGGAAAGGAGAACATCTTATAAAAGCTGCAAAAAACAAGAAATTGTTCGATCCCGGCTTTGAAGCAATCGGATGTCTAGCCACACTGATGAGATGTGATATATGACTCTCCCTTTCGCTGAATTGTCCATGGGATAAGAATGAATCCGTCTTTTTCCTTCCATTAGCTTTGAGTTAATTAACCCATAGCTGGGGATAGAAGCGGGGTCTGGTTCATAGCTTTCCCAAGGGCATTTTCACGTAAGTGAATATAAAGAACACAACGGGGGATGGAACTCAATTCTCCGATTAGCAATTGCGAACCATTATCATTTAAAGCACCCGCAACTTGCAGCTTCTGGTATTTCCAAGCTCTCGCCCATCACGAGATTCGACGTTGTTTTATAAAAACTAGTGTTTCAAGGTTATGTGTCTGTAAGCCAGAAAAAAAAAAGCAGTAATAAAATAAATATTGATAATGTTTCATTTTAAAAAATGGACATTTTTTTTTTCAAAAGTTTTAGGTGAACTTTCTTCCCAACGAAATTGAATTATTGTAACAGTGCGTATTTTTTTTTTTTTTTTTTTTTTACTATCGTTTCTCTCCCCAGGGCGTGAAGGCACAATGATGTCGTCAAACTAACCAATGATCGGATTAGTGAAAGCGGACTTTATAATTAGTTTTATCTTTTAAGGGTATTAATTGAAAATCAATGACAGAGAGCGCAACAGAATTCGAAAACAATTACCTGAATCCATTTGCTGAGCCGTAACTAACTCTATCAGTTCCATTCTTCATTAAACATGCCAGTATTTACACACAGGGCAAAACTTAAAAAAAAAAAAAAGAAAAATGTCTTTGAAATATTTAACTTTTAGTTGTGCAAGTTTTCATCCGGTAATTTTCATTGACGTAATAATACGCGTTGGTCATTGTTTTCAAAAGTAGAAGAAATTCTGATTTATGATATAATATTGTAAATACATGAGGTTTATGTAACCCTCTATATCAAGTGATTGTTTTATTTAATTAAATAAACAAAATAAAACAGTTTCTAAATCAAATGGACATAGGAGATTATAGCGTTAACGAAAGAACAAGGAAACAATAATCTATGCTGGTAGTGATACGGATATCCGCGCGGGATTTGGAAATGAAATGCCGAGTTTAAAATCGGACCTAATATTTTCCCCCTTTCGCGGAATTGTGCATGACATAGTCATGAATCCGTCTTTTTCCTTCCTTTAGCTCTGAGTTAAATAGTAGGGTAGACTGGGGTCTCCAGCTCTGAAGAGGAATCGGTCTAACAAGGAAAACCCGATAGCAAAGCTGTGGGGAAAAACAACGTCAAAGCCCACCACTAGCTTTTCACAAGGACGCAAGGCAATTCACATACCGAGTGTAACAGCAAAATTGTCCAATTGTTAGATTAAGATTTGAACTGTTGTATCATAGAAGTGATTAAAGACATTTTACTGGAATTCTCTGTAGTTTTATATAATACTATTGGGCTCTACTTTGGACAATAATAAAGTATTTAGCTCTAACTTGAAATGATGATCCTTCTTGCTGTTGTGACCTCCTGATCCAGTTTTCCTCTCTACTGTTCCGTCTTTTTAAACTTATTCACCGTTCTCTTGATGTTTCTTGAATGAACTTTGAAGATGAAAGCAAGAGTATGAATGAGGATACCATTAATGAAGGCCTGAATGATCTTTTCCCTCCACCATTGCTCAGTTGGGCTGACACAAAATTATTTTAACCTCTTCTCTTTCTAGCTGAATAAGGATTTTTCAGTGATTCTTAACATAAATGGTGACAAGATGGCTAAACATCTTACTGAAAACCTCAAAAAAGAAACTAAATTAGTTTTGTGTATTTTAAGATATTAAACATTTTGTGGGGTAAACAATTATCCCATGCTCAACTTCTCGAGAACATCTCTCTGTGGCTGCTCGGTCTCACGTTGACTGCTGACCTGAGATGGAACAAATACATTGAGTCAATTGCTTTGTCCACCGCAAGGAAAGTTGGCTCCCTGTGCCGCGCCAGGAAATTTTTCTCCCCGGAATCGATCCTCCAGATCTACAAATCAACAATTCGCTCTTGCATGGAGTATTTCTGCCATATATGGTCTGGAGCCCCTTCTGTTTGTCTCGGTGTTCTTGATTAGGTCCAGGGGAGGATATGCAATATAATTGCCCTTGTTCTGGCATCTCGTCTACAGTCGCTCTCTCACAGACGTGCCGTTGCCTCTCTCTGTCTTTTTTACAAATACTTTCATGGTAATTGCTTCGAGGAGCTGCATTCGCTGGTTCCCAGACTGCATGAATTCAAGCGCCCTTGGAGGCTGGCATCCCGCTCTCACCCTTTCACTGTCGAAACTACTAAATGTAGCCGTCTCTTCTACTCCAATAGCTTCATGTCTCGCACATCTCGCCTGTGGAACTCCCTTCCCTATTCCTGTTTCCCTGAGAGCTATAATCTCCAACTATTCAAGTGTAATGTCAATCGACATCTCCAGTTGCCTTGATCTATCGACTATCCTTCTCCTCATCCTTTCCTCTGTCACTCCTATCTGATCTTGCTCCAAGTCTTCTGTAACCCTTTGCGTCCTTGTGGCTTCCCGCCTTGATTGGGGTGAAACGCTTAAAAAAAAGGACAATTTTGCTGTTACACCCAATGAAAAGTAATTTGTCTAGTGTCGTGATCGCTGCTTCTTCGCCTTCTATGTTTCGTATTTCTTCAGGACGTTGGCGATCTTGGTTCTCTACAGATACCAGTCCTCTGTAACTCTTGCTAACTTTTTTTTTCTTTTTTGCTATCTCTCCCGTTCCCTGCGCCACCATCTATTCACGGAGTACACTGTGTATTTTACCTCGGTCCCTCTTGCCTTCAATCTGTCTTGTGTGTATCAAATTTTCCAAACATTCATTCCTCATCGTGTGACCTAGAAATTTTAACTGCCTCTTTCTGATGTTAAGTATAAGTTTCCTTTTCTCAAAAACATTATTGTTGCTCACATGTTGGGTTCATGGTATTCTCACCACAAATGGTATAATTTCTGCTCTAAGAATGGAATGAGGAACACGAACAATCTAACAGCATGGATTGAATAATGATTTCACGTTTGATTCAGAGAATGTCACCGAGCACACAATACTAAAGAATCGTTATAATCTGAATATAAATAGTGAATTATTTAATTGTAATTCTTTACTTCAAAGATTCTTCTAGGAAATAAATCTTGTATTTAAATGGGAGAAGATCGGTGATCACACAGGAAAAAATCTGTTTCTCTCAGAATTTGATCGTCGCCATTCCGGCAGAGCTCAGGGTGCAGATCAATGGTAATAGTGATGGTGAGATTAGCTTTGGCCTTATAAAGAAACATTGAACATTCATTGGCTGAGTGGCGAGTACATCTCTCAGATGAAATTTATAAAACCTTCTCTCAGATTTTCAAGAAAGAAAAGTCTCTCAAGTCCACTGTCATCGCTGTCTCTTTTCATCCTTCACCATTCTTGACACACGCCTAACCGAAATGACTTTACGCTGAAAAAGACAGAACAATCCTATTCTCTGCTTTCTGTGATTAATGACAGTCAAACAGAAATCTCTGTTGTGTTTTGCTTGAACCTGTACGATTTGTTACGACAATGGATTTTGTTTTTTAGAGTGATGCATCCCTAGAAAAAAAATACTATTTTTGGAAAGGTATTTAAATAGAGATTTTAGTAAATAAGAAAACCTGTCATCATGTTACAAAAAAAAAAACCACCCAACAATCATCTATGAACAGGATATTCTCTTATAAAAGTCATATTATCCATAGCTTTTGTCCCTCTACCTTTCACGTGTTTTAACAATTTCAGTATGATACAATACAACATTTAGCTGAAAGGTAGGTACAGAAATAACGGAATAATGAGGCTATGAATTTCTATAATTAAATAGATTTAAAACAAGTTCATGTAAGATGCAATACCAGTTCAATTTTCGTTTAAAGGTACGAAGTGCATTTATTTCCGTGGTCGACTCGTGTCCCCAATTTTAAGTTGTCAAAACCATAGCAAATCAACTAGTATAAAATTAGTAATAAAACGATTAAAAAAAGTAGTTACAAATCAACAGTAGAAAGAATGTGTAAAATTAAAAATAATGAAATAATAAGAGTGAAAATAATTGAGCTAAAAATCAACAATAAAAACCGGATTAATACAAAAACAATTAAATAATAATAGTGATAAATGCTACATCTAAAAACCAAGAATAATACGATGGAATAAATCTAGAAAAAAATAACTGTGAAGAGGCTTTATTTAGAAAGTAACAATAAGAGGGAGTAAAACTCGGAAAAATAATAATAGTGACAATAGCTGATCAATGTAAAAAGCAATAATAAAAAGATATAATAAAACTAGTAATAAAATCATAGTGAAAATGCTTAAACTCAAAACAACCATAACAATATTAAAAAAACAATAATAATAATAATAATAATAATAACAATGCACATTCTTATTGACAAGGCAGTCCCCGCAAATTGCAATGTATCTTTGAGGATCTTCAAAAAAAATCTATACAGTTACAATGATCTTGATGTGGAAATCTCAAAAATGTAGCATATGAGGACAGCAATAATTCGACTTGTGGTTGGAGTCATCGGATTGATTGGAAAATGTTCTGATATATTGAAAGAATTTCAGGAGGCACATGCCGTAAAGAAATGTAAAACATACATACAGTACAGCTCAGATTACGAAAAGCTTTATTTATGTAAGATGTGTGTGTGATCTTAGTTTTCGCTTTTTTTTTTATAAGTATGTTCAGTGGTACATGTCATGAAACCATTTCTGACCTTAGGTCCCTGGCTGAGGCGCGGAAAGAACTGAATATGCAATAGAAACCAAAGGAAATAAAACAATAATAATAATAATAATAATAATAATTATTATTATTATTATTATTATTATTATTATTATTTATAAAATGATCAGTGAAAAATGCCGTGAAGCTATTTCTGATTCTAGGTCTCTGGTTGGGACCCAGGCAAAACTGAGTATACAATAGAAACCAAAGGAAATAAAACAGCAACAACAACAACAACAACAACAACAATAATAATAATATTAATAATAATAATAATAATTTTATAAAAATGATCAGTGAAAAATGCCATGAAGCTACTTCTGACCTTAGGTCTCTGATTAGTACCCGGAAGGAAATGTGTATACAATAGAAATCAAAGGAATTATTATTAATAATATTAATAATAATCTAAAACCATAAAATTACAAAAATTAATGCGTAATTTTTATTTCGTTTTGTTTGTCCTATTTATGTTTATATTTTGAAATCTGTTCATGATGTCAATTTTCCTCTTTTTCAGGTGAGTGCCTATTTGTTTACTCCAAAATAACTTGATTTACGGCAGGCTTTTGAAAAAAAGGTGAGTTCAATTTTCCTCACTAAAAACTACTTTCCTCGATAATCTCACTATTCTCAATTTTTGTGATTTTTTTTACGCTCATAACTACGAGTATGAGATAAGCCACTTTTAAAGCTTATTAATCACATTCTGTCTGACCAATTGATTAACAATTACGTCATCAGGTGTTAGAATTAAAATATTTGTTAAATCTGTCTTATCTTTTGTACAATGTCAAAAAATCTTATACCCAGTGAGTATTTAACTCATTACTATGTATTGATAATCTGCGAGAACAACTTGTTAATCGTTCCTCGGATTACTCTTTTTTTTGTCCTACCTTCTTTCTGCTCTGTATTAATGATCTACCTAAGAAAATACCCCGATCTGTAGTGAATATCTTTGCAGGTGAGACAATATTTTATAGGTGCGGTGTTTACTCATTCCCCCACGAGAATGAGATGTAACACAAGGTCGGATTAATGTGGGGTCCCGAGCGTGTACACTCGGGCAGGAACAAAAATTCCCCTCAGCCCCCGCAACCGTTGGTTGCGCTGGCCTCAATGCAAACACCGATCCCTCCCTCTTGTGCAATGGGAGGGCGCGGCCTCGGGCAGCTGTTCCCCAGGGCTGGGCACCTCTTCAATATAATTTTCCTCAGTTGCCCCTCTGTCCTTTGACAGAGAAGCCCCTGAGCGCACTCTGTCCAAGGACAGAGACGCAACTGAGAGATGATAAGTCTGCATTAAAATCCCTATTTTTTTAGGTGCACCTCCAAAAATATGGAAGACCAGAAATTAGCCGCTGATTTCTCCTGTCACCATACCAGGCGGCTGAATGGAGGAAGGACTGGTTTTTGAAATTTAATATACCCCAAACCAAATTAGTAATGCTCCACCAAGCAAGTCTTGAACTTTAACCTATTATAATGGGTGTATGTTTTCTCAAGGTGACTCATTAACTTTAATATCTCTTGGGACACATACTTACCTCTAAAGCTCATGAAACACACATATACAACCTATTTAAACTATTTACATTATTCAGACTGTTGCCTACATCTTTACTGGCATATTCATGACGTTTCAGCCGTTATACTGTCCGGCCTTCTTCAGATGATATACTTTGGAATTTCGAACCGAACCCTTTATTTAGTCCACTGGGATAGATTGTTCTAGTTCCACGTGCCATGCCTTTTATTGATATCTCAGTTTCAGTTATTTCCATTTAGTAAGTCAACACTCTAAGTTTTTGTTTATCTCTGCTGTGGTGAAGCAGGCCGGGCTGTAATGACAATAAAGATGAGGACCACAGTCTGAACAATGTAAATAGTGTAACTCGTTACCATACCTCGTCTCAGTAATATAGACAGTTATAGACGATCTGTTAATAAAGCTTCTGAAAAAAAAGTTCGGTTCCACCTGCTATCAGCAGTTTCCGCAGTAGGTTGCCACCTGCTATAGACTATCTGCACTCTACCTTTGCAGAAACCAGATCAGACAAAAAACAACGTATTGATGCCATATCTCGGTTAGAGTTGTCCAGTGTTCTGACAAGCTATCAGTCCTGACGTTTGCAGCTGGGGTTGTCCTAGGACCGTTGCGTAGTTGACATTTGCGTACTGGACTATTGCGGACCAGACAATTTTTGAAGCTTTTAAACGCAATTACCATAAATTTTGAAAAAAGCATAGTTAGTCATCATATTTTTTAAAAAAAAAACAATAAAAAAATTTAAAAAAAGGTTTATCTTTGTTTAAATTGCCATGACAGATTTTTTGTTTATTTTGTTTAAAATGTAATGACAATGGTCAGTGTGTTTCTCTTTCATCGGCATTTTTTCTTGAGATAGTAGTAAATGTAATTTTCTTCGTCCACAAATATTTTTTCCACCAGCGTTTGATTTTCGAAACTTAACCATGGCTTCCAAAAAAAAAAAATAATAATCTATTAAATCCAGAACCTATTAGATATCTGTTGTATGCACTGCTGGACCGGACTGAAACATAATTTTCCCTTCCTTTAAAAAAGAATTTTTCTCTCTTTTTTATTTGTGGCAACTACTTGTCTACTTGTTTAGAGTATTTTAAGGTACTGGTGTGCAAATTTATATATTAAACAAATCTTTAAAAACTGTTTTTTTTTTTCTTTCAAAATTTATGTTAACTACATTTTTGCTTGTTTAGAATAATTAGAATTTGGTTTGCAATTAGCAACACTCAAGAAAAGAAAGTATAGTAACTTCAAAAGTTTTACCGGAGGTACGCAGTTATCCAGGGACGCAATTGTTTAGAGAGGCAAATGTCCAGGTAGGCACTTGTTTTGGATGCAACTGTCCGGGACGTAAATGTCCAATACGCAACTGCCCGTCCACCTGCTAGGACCTGCCATGCCAGATACACAAGGATGAATAATCCTATTTCCCTTCGCATTCCATTAGTAAGAAAGAAGTTTCAATGGACAGCTTCCTCCCAAGAATCGCTGCTTTGTGGAACAGACTCCCGACAAGATAGCTTCCCGATTACTATATAAAGTCTTCAAGTCTAGGTTTAAACGTTATATTTCACACCTCACCTTATAAATTGCACCTCTTTTCTACTATTGCTTATATATATATATATATATATATATATATATATATATATATATATATATATATATATATATATATATATACGTTTTGTTTTATATATACACTGCGTGCCAAATTATTATCAAGATAGTTTTTTCTAATATTTCAAAAACCGCCCAATTAATTCACACAAAACTTTTTACACAATGTTGGCAACACTAACCTGCGCAATCACTGAAATTTTCACCGTGCTGATAACAAATATGGCGCCAGTTTGTTTACATTGCGCAAATCAGTACGAAAATTTCAGTGATTGCGCAGGTTAGTGTTGCCAACATTGTGTGTGTGTGAATTGATGGACAGTTTTGAAATATTAGAAAAAAAAGTTATCACGATAATAATTTGGCAGTATATATATATATATATATATATATATATATATATATATATATATATATATATATATATATTTATTTATATATATATATGGTAATACTCTAACATGAGTGAATGCGGGACTTGTATTTAGTTAACATTGGTATAAAAAATTCTCCACGAGCGAAATTCATTTCTGCTGAATATGTTTTTCGATATAATGTAAAATTTGGGAACTCGCTGTAAAATATTAATTATCGCAGTTCTTATCGAGCACTAATGAAGTGAGTTCGATCTTAAATGGCATCCTAACAAGTTTAGTATTATTCAGTTTCGTTTTGTCTCTGGTGTTTTTTAAGCAGGCCAAATCTAACATAGCAGCTTAACAGAAACCATTTTTCTCCGCACTTAGCCTCTTTCAGTTTAAAATATATGCACTTGAAACGAACATGGACGTTTGATATATTGATTTTCTAAGAGTAGCTTAGATGTGACACAAGGCTGAAAGTATGGAGCACCCAGTGAGGATTGAACACACTACTCAGTCGTAACTGTTTCAGCGAGACAAGTTTGCTAATCATTACACCGCTTCGAGGCGCCCACGTTTTGATATATACTAGTACAGGTAACATCGGAAACATGCTTTTCATGTCGTTTTTGTACAGGGTTGGTTTAGAAATTATCCAATATATTGATTGCCGGCTGCTCGGCCTGAATATAACTTGCCAACTAATCAGTGGGAATTCTCCTATGCACGGGTGAACAAGCAATTTCTTTTTGGATAATTCAATCGGCAGTGAGTCACCAATGACTTTTTTTAAGGATATATATTTCCGTCTGTGAACGAGATTTAAAAAGTACAGCAAAACAGATGACGGTGATACCAAAAGAGGATATTGCAGATTTTTATTCAAAATTAAAATGGATAATTTTTCTCTCCCAAATCTACTTTGGATATCTATAATTCTAGTATTCATCCATGCTTAAAATATTGCTAGCACATATGGTCCGGTAAAACTGCTATTTACCATGATATAATCCAAAGAAGAATCAGCAATATTTATCGGTCCTGAGATGGGGGATAATCTTAGATCCCTTTCCCAACGCCGTAAAGTTGTCTCTCTCTGTGTATTTTCTATAAATACTTTCATGTTAATTGCTCGGATGAGCACTTCGCAATGGCACCTAGACCTTTTTGAATTTAAGCGCAGTATTAGACTAACATCGAAATCTCATCAATTTATAGTTCAGCTAGCTAGATGTGGTCGTAAATTTTATGCTAACACTTTCTTTTCTCGCACTTCTCGCTTTTAGCACTCCCTTCCGGCTCCATGCTTTCCAGCCAACTTTAATCTGCAAAAACTTAAATGCAATGTCAATTGCTATCTACTGTCCTCCTTATTAAACTCCCGCTCATTGTTAATGTATTTGTTCCTAATTCTTCCACAATCTGTAAATCCTTGTGTCTTAGTGGCTTTAGAGCCTTGCATGGGGTGATACGGATTTTACAAAAAAAAAAGTAGTCTTTTATTAAAGATTACACATGAACAAGCAATAAATAGTTAAGTAAACTGTTGAAACAATGAACTAGATTTATTTACCCTCGTGGAAACATCGTTTTATCTTCGTGGAAAGATAAATCATTTCTTCTCCCAATTCTTATCTAGCTGCACATCCCGTAGATAGATTTTGCGTGTGTTTCATAAGATCAACGCTTAACACAATTTCGTTTATAGTAATAAAAAAAGAAAAGTTTTAAAATGATAAGAAACCTTAAAACTACTCATCACCAAACACTTTGCTATTATGATCTCTGTAATTGTAAAAAACCTTATAATCATGTACTTTCTTTTAAAAATCGATTTTACCTCATGCAAGGTAGTAAAACTAGCAGACATAAGTACTTACTGGGTGAGGAACAATTTGGAACAGAAACATTACTAATGAACGAGAATACAAAGAGTAATCAGGTACACAGTAGGAGCTGGACGTGTGTTCCACAGGATCGAAGTCCGAGTAGGAAGTGTTAGCATAGAACTTACAATCACATCTAGCTATTTAAAGTGTAAGTTATTGAGATCTCGACTCCATGAGATATCGACGCCATCTAGGTACCACAGCGTATAGCAAGGGTCGGCAGCCTACGGCCCGCGGGCAGGATCCATCCCGCGAAGGCATTTTGATCGGCCCGCGAGCCTGATTACCAATGACTCTATTTTTAACATGAGAGACGAGGCTTTCGAATTACACTATCTGCCAGTTATCTTTCATGAGGCTTATTTTACCAAGTTGCGTTGCCTACGTTTAATGTCAAATAATGGATACATATTTGTTATGACCCTTGGCTACATTAAATGATAACAGAAGCGAAAGGAACGATAAAGTGAAAGAGGCAAGGGAGGGACTGACATGCGAAGTAGCAGAAATCTAAGGACAGTTAAACATACGCAAATTATACATACATGCCTCATGAATGTGTGGATGATACCGCATGTGCACGTACGTAAGTGTATATGTTTGCAACTATTTGTACTCGTATGTATGGGTATATGTGCTTCGTTTTTGTTTGATGTGTGTGTGTGTGTGTTTAGTTTGTGGAACAATTTTCAATAATAGTTTCAAACCTACACGTCATAATTTCATCCATTTCACTTCGGTTGATTTTTTTCACTTTGAAGTATTTTGACGTTCCTTGAGGAAAAGTAATTTTTGTTAGGTGTTTTTTTTTAATTTTAGATTTTCTTTTGTTTTTCTGATTTCTCAATGTTTATTTTCATTATGGTTTTAAATATTTAGGTTGACAGGGGTCTGCATATGTAATTTTCCTTAATTTTTCATTAATGGCCTTCGTCCGGCCCGCGACCAGTCATTTTAACACGATCCGGCCGGCGGGGTCGAATGAGTTGCCGACCACTGGTGTAGAGCCTCAATTGTATTTTTAAACATTTCAACCTCCTAAACCAAGGCAATAAAGTCACTAGGACACAAGAGGTCACATGAGTATTAGAGAATACGAGAAAAAACTACTATTAAGGAGAGAGGACAATAAAAGAATAAGAAAACAGAAGACAGAGGACAACGAATTACAATGCATTTAAATTTTTGAAGATTAAAGTTGGCTGGAATATATGTAACCGGGAGGGAGTTTCACAAGCGAGAAGTGCGTGAAAAGAAACTGCCAGCATTAAAGTTACGGACAAATCTAACGAGCTTAACTGTAAATTGATGGGATTTCGACGCCAGTCTAGTACAAAATACAGAATGTCTAGTTACCATAGCGAGTGGCGATATTTATTTATACAATGGTACAAAATGTGGCACAATGCCAAAATGAGGATTGGGGAAAAGAGCAGTCTTCTTCCGTTTTAAATTAAAACTTAGCTAGCCACAAACACTGACCCAATCATACAAACAATATTCCTTACACCAAAACAACACATTCTAACGTATCTCTCTTACTTCATCCACCATAATACCTCAATGTCTCTATGAAAATCCTAACTACTCCCTATATGTACAATTCATTGCCTGTGGGGGCATAGCGATGAGTTCCTGCGAACAATTACCATGAAAGTATTTATAGAAAAGACACAGAGACAACCTTACGTCGCTGAGCCATTTTTAATAAGCTTACATTAGTAGCGTACAAGACTACGTGGAAATATCTAGTGTTGATAGAACTCATTACGACGAAACTAAATTAATAAACATGACTCTGTATTGTGTATATATAATAAAATATTTTTTAAGCAGTTAATGGAGTTTTAATCTTGCATCATATAATTTTGCTTCCATCTTAATTCCAGAGAGAGATAGCTAGCGCTTACGCCACGCCCTGGCAATCTAGAATAAATAACGGACTATCCACGAGGAAAGATGGAAAAGACACATCAGAGACGCTGTTTGGTTTTCAGTGAGAGACAGAAACAGCGAAGGTGAAAATAGAGAAGATAACCTCTCTTACGTGTTTAACGTCTGCTTCAATGAAATGGAAAATTTATCAATTTTAAAATCTTCCATTTTTAAACTGTGCTTCTGTAAATAAAGACCTGCATCCATACTTATGGTTATTATTTGATAGATATTTATATTTTGTTATTTTTTGTCAATTTTTTAACGATGTAATATGGGAATGTCTATGTATGTTATATTACCCTGAAACTCACAATGAACTTAGAAATCGGTATTTCTTGTTATTTCTTATTACGATAAGACATATTTAAGGGCTACATGTGTTTGAATAGAGAGTCATGTTCTATTTTTTGCAGAGTAAACCAAAATGTGATGTCTATCAAAGACTTGTACACGCTAAAAATAAATTTTATAGTAAAAAGAAATACTTATACAAGAATGAATGTGTGTGCGTGAAAGAGAGAGAGTCTGTCCATGAAAGAATAAATATGAATGCGTGTGTGTGAGAAAAGGATTGATTGAGGGAGAGGTGTGTGAGAGGAGATGTGTGTCTGATGAAGAGTGTCTGATTGCATGACAAAAAAATGTATGTGAGGGACATATTGTATATATTTGTGAAATAGTGTTTGCGAGAGTAAGAGGTAGATTGTGAGAGAGGTAATGGTCGTGTGGTAGTGAATACATGAGAGAGAATGTGTGTGAGGGAAAAAATGTCTGTGCCTCACAGAGAGAGAGAGAGAGAGAGAGGGTGAGACTGAGAGAGGCAGGAAAAGTAAGTGTTGTAAAATCGTATGTAAGAGCATACCAAAAAATATAGTGTACAAGTGAGAGAGTCAGTTTTTTTGTGAGAGGGAGAAATAAGGGAGAGTGTACGTCTGCGTAAGAGAGGGAACGTATTTCTGAGATTGTTCGACTTGACAAATGCATGATATAAAATGTGAGAGTGTGTGTATGCTAATGAAAGAGAATGTGTGCGTTAGTGTGTGTGTTCCTGTGCGCGAGTGTGAGAGAAATGCTTTGTTTGAGAGAGAGATAGAGAGAGAGAGAGAAGAATGTATGTGAGAAAATGTGTGTCAGAGATTACGCTTGAGAGACAGAATATGTGTATGAGAAAGCGTGTGTGTGTATGTATATATATGAGAGAGAGGGACAGTATTCATGTACGGCTGTGGTCTAAGAGAATATATGCGTGTGTAAGAGCGTTGATGTCTGTAGTGGGAGAGAGATAGAGCGAAAGAAATAAAAGGATTTTTTTTTAAAGTTGTGTGTGTAGATGTGTGTGTGAGAGAGTGATATATATATATATATATATATATATATATATATATATATATATATATAGAGAGAGAGAGAGAGAGGAGGAGTAGTATGTGTGAGAAATAGAAAAATGGTGTCTGTGAGAGAGGTAATGTGTACATTTCTTCCTGTCTGCTTCTGTTTAAATAAGCAATTTTATTTTCATTTTATTTTCGCCAACAGATCTGAAAAATTCCAAGCAATAATTAGATTTTGAGCTGATCTGTTTTCATTTAGTTTTCTTTTGCTATTTACTGATTTTATTCCAATGTACATATTATGACAGCTAATGAAATTTCTTCTTATCTCTTTTCCTTTACCTTTCTCTCGCGAAAACATTTTCCTACATTCTTACACAAGACTAACCATTCCTTTCAAATGCTGTTGATTTTAATAGAAAACATTCTGTCTTTATCAATGACTGCTTTTCATCGTAACTAAATTCAGAGATAACATGCACAGTTTCGCATCCTTAACTCATTAGACCTGATCTTGTAACAATTAGAATATTTTTATCAAACAAGCGAAGCATTTAAAAATTATATCGACAAAGGAAGAGTTAGATATTGTATTGTTGCGATAGATAATAAAAATAGCCCGTTAATAAGCACCGTTATTTTCAAAGGCAAAACCTTATTAAAAACAATTCTAATATGAAACACATACAGTAGGGGGGGGACAAATATTCTCACACATACAAATTTTTAATTTATTGTATTTCCAACTAATCAATAAACATACTTTTCCTGTAAGATTTAGCTTCTTTCAAAAGTTTCACATTCAGTTCTTTTTGCGAGTTTGTCAGTTCTTTACGTCTTGCCATGATGAAAAACTTCCTGCACGAATATCAATTACCGAATGTTCTGTTTGTATTTCTAGGCTAAAAAATAACTACTGATAACATTCTTGTAACATTCTAGAATATTCCACTTGAATAATTTAGAGTATTAAATCAATTGAAAAGTTTTAAAATCTGAAATTTGCAGTGTACGAATACTTTTCTCACACATTAAAATGGATAAATGGGATTTAGTTATTATACATCTGTTTACATTTAATTATATGAAAAGTATGTTTATTCATTAGTTGGAAATACAATAAATTAAACATTTGTACGTGAATGAATATGTGTTTCTCCCCATTGTATATTCAGCCATAACTTAAAGTAAGCAGCCTTATCATATCCGTTGCTTCGAAAACAGCGTATCCTAAGGGTCTTCTCCTAACTATCTGTTTTTCACATATGTTAATGGTAATATTAGCCATTTCCCGACAAGGAAACAGTTGGCATTCATTGGCCAAGCAACCAATACTATTTCCAGTTGAAATTTATAAAGTCTTTCTTTTAGAAGAAACAGGTTTCTCAAGTCCAGTAGTTTTTTATTCCCCTTACCATTAATGATGGGGACTTCCTTCCGAACCTTTCATTTGATGTGGTATCAAATGTTAACATCCTGATTGTCGCATTATTTACACTTGTGGTTACATGTGTTATCCATTTTAGATTCTGTAGCGCCAGTCCATAATGTTCAAAGAAGAATGACCTTTGCCTAGTCCCTCAGGTTTTACATGTTCAAAGCAATTTTTGTTTTAAAATTGTTGTATACAGCTGACAGTTTCGATATTTCTGAACGGGCTAGGCGTCATGAACGGCATCCATATGAAAGTCTCGTTCTAACGTGCTTATGTAACAGGTTGGCACTAACACGACCCAAGGGAGGATATGGGGTGGCATGTCTGCAAAGCCCAAACAACCCTTCAGTGGCTATTTTTTTTTCTATAAGGATTATTGGTAGGGGAATGCTATGATTGATTAGTTATTAGATGATAGTACAGCAGAAACACATTTTTTTAACAAAAAAGTTTTAATATTTTTTGTCTTTTATTTGGTTTTCCTTCTGGAATTTCTGCTGATTTTTTTGGTTTTTTCTTTTTGTTATTTTTTTTTGGTGGTTGGTAAATTTTTACGTATACAGAGCTATACGATGCATTCATGTATTTCCTGTGGGAATCTGGTTTGTAAAATTGACTCAGGTGGGTCGTTTGGTTTGCTTTAGTTTGGTTTGGTTTAGTTTGGTTTGGTATAGTTTGATTTGGTTTAGCTTGGTTTGGTTTAGTTTGGTTTGGTATAGTTTGGTTTGGTTTAGTTTGGTTTGGTTTAGTTTGGTTTGGTATAGTTTGGTTTGGTTTAGTTTGGTTTGGTATAGTTTGGTTTGGTTTAGTTTGGTTTGGTTTAGTTTGGTTTGGTATAGTTTGGTTTGGTATAGTTTGATTTGGTTTAGTTTGGTTTGGTTTAATTTGGTTTGGTATAGTTTGGTTTGGTTTAGTTTGGTTGGGTTTAGTTTGGTTTGGTATAGTTTGGTTTGGTTTAGTTTGGTTTGGTTTAGTTTGGTTTGGTTTACTGCCTATCAACTTCAATGGGTTATTTAATGCCGACAAAACTTTCATTGTTGGTAATTTTTTTTTTCCAAAAACCTATTTCTAGTAATATTTTTCATTCAAAAAATTTATTTCTGGTAATACTTTTCCTTCGTAGGTAATATTTAAAAAAAAATGTATAGCTGGTAATGTTTTTTTTTTTTTTTTTTTTACAAAAATGCATTGCTGGTAATATTTGTTTCTCAAAAATGAATAGCTGGTAATTTTTTTTTAAAATGTATTTCTGGTAATTTTTTTTTTAAATGTATTGCTGGTAATAATTTCTTCGAAAGCATTTCCATTATTAAAGTGTTAAAATAGGTTTTAATAAAACCTATTTTTACATTTTCATAATGTTTTGACCCCAGTGTGGGGGTTAACTATTTGCCCATAGCTGGGACCCTAACAGATGCTACAACCCCAGGTCAGTAATTAAGAGCTGGTTTCACGCACCTCAAAACCTCCTGATCAGAGGCCTTGGACGTAGTTTATCGTCTTACCCAGGACGCGGATGTAACTTATCATCATACCCGGGACGGCTGGTGGGTCGTGGGTAATAGATATTAACTATAATATCCTTGTGTCATATGTGAAACAATGTTAAAACGAAGTCGTTTGTACCAAAATTAATTAAAATATACTTTCGGGACCTCGAGACAGCAAATAAATGAGGTTTGGGTGTCAACGTGTTAAGAAGTGGATTCGATTTTTTTCCCCAGCTAACATCAGTTATATTTATTTTACTTTGATTTGATATTTAGTTTGTTTTGGGGGTCATCCACTCCCCTCTCATTGTTAAACATTAGATTTTTATCTATGGAACTTTTATTATTATCAAATGTTTATATCACGGGGTACGTTTTTTGTAGGTTCCCCTGAGAGGATGTGGCAGTATGGTGCATGGAGGATTGATCGATGATGGATACGTTCTTATGGTTAATGTGCGAATTGTAATGAGTGAATGGGTGCTGAATCGGATTAGTTAGGTATAAGATAGTTAGTGAAGACCAACCTTAACCCATTCCATATTTTAGTTCGTGTGCCATAATTGTATTTTTATACAATAAATATTGAGGATTAGAGTTTTAAGGATGATGTTTTGGTTTCGTATATTGTACGGTGTTTAGCGAAACTACCTCTGGAATATCGTATTGAATGTTTAACTTTTTTTATCTCTTATACTTATTTTCTTATAGCTGATCTAGACACTGAGAGAATTCTTAAATAACTTCACTGTTATTTGCTTGTTTAAAACATTGAATAATGCCACAAAACACATTTTCGACTCGGATGCCAATAATCATGCTAATCTCACCGACCTAGTGTCATGCAAAGTTTTGTCTACACTCCATTTAAGCAGAGATGTCTCAAACAATTTTCTCCATATCCATTCATCTTGCTTGTCTGTTGGCGTACACTTTGAAAAGAAATTAACGAGTTCGACTAATACAAAGATGATTATGGTTTATAGACCTTAATTTAGGGTCGTGACATCCGCCTTTAATTAGGACAGGTTATCAAATCAGATGGCCACAGGCTCACTGGTATCCAGAAAAAAAGGGGACGTAACTCATGAACTCGAGAATCCTTATGCTTATTTGAGAAATACCGCTTCACAAAGTTCGATGTTGAACTTGAGAGATTGCTTTACCCTGGGGCAGGAAGTCACGAAATTTGAAGTTCACGTGTACTTTCAAAACGTTTGAACCGGTGTGTTACCAATTATAGTACACGTTCAACGATGGATGTTCTAATAAGTAAGATCAAATACTGTGTTCATTCTGGGCGAGCTGTAGAAGGAGTAAGAGGAATTTTAATTTTGTATTTAATGTCACATCCCTTGAAGACGTAGGTGATCATAGACCTCCGCTGTTTCCTATTTTATTGTTTGCGAAATGCGTTAATTTATTTGGAAAGACATTAGCGCATTTCCTATTGTCCCTTTCCGTGGATGTGAATTCAAAATAGTCGCTACTTTGTGCTAACTGCTATAAAAGGCTCGAGAGCCAGATCTATTTTAGAAGATATTGATTGGTGCCTTTCTCAGGGGCATTAGTACGAAAGTGACCCCACCTCGTGACATCACCTGTACGTCCCTGAGGAGGGAGTACGGAATGCAAATAGATATTTTTTTCTATTTGGAAAAAGGACACAAGTTTCGTGTAATTCTACTCAGAAAATGTGACAAAATATCGAGAGAGCGTGAACTTTGATCACGTAATTAGGAAATATCTCCACCATTGTGCCAGGGATAAGCTATTCTTGGTTTGAAAGCCTCTGTTTTAGGCAAAATCAGAGATAAAAGCAAAAATATGGAATGGTTGTACGCAGTTTATAAGTAAGCACCATTCGGCATTTAAAACGTTAAATATATATATATATATATATATATATATATATATATATATATATATGAATAAAGATTAACGCACATTAGACGGTTATATTAATAAAATAGTGCTCAGTGTATAATTACAGAACAATAATTTACATTAAGAATGAATATACATTTTCCTCAACAGTAGTATAATGCAAATATCACTAATTTGAATTATGTAATGGTCACTTTTCAATCACTACCTTACGACTGCGTTGTGCATATATATATATATATATATATATATATATATATATATAT
Organism: Acanthosepion pharaonis; assembly: GCA_903632075.3. NCBI lineage: Eukaryota > Metazoa > Mollusca > Cephalopoda > Sepiida > Sepiidae > Acanthosepion > Acanthosepion pharaonis. The sequence goes on from CAHIKZ030000255.1 coordinate 327,023, forward strand.
ATATATATATATAAGTTCACTCGAAGTCGGGAATAACACTAGGAGGAAGTGAGTAATAGAAAAGACTGACGAAAGGGAAGATTGAGGAAACGATAAAAAATCAATGGGGTTTAAGATGATGGCGACTGACGTTGCATTTAAATCTTTGAAGATTGTAATTATCAGAGAAGCAAGGAAACGTAATGGCGTTCTGCGGTCGGGAAGTGTGAGAAAATAAACTATTGGAGTAGAAGTGTCGGTTACATTTAATTATTTTAGCAGTAAACGGATGGGATCTAGATGTCCAATCTAGTAGCACACTTAAATTCATGTAGTCGCGGCACTAGGAAGAAATTTCGTTTAGCAGTTACCATGTAAATATTTGTAGAGAATTTGTAGAGAAGCCGCAACACGTTGGGAAGAAAGTGATTGAAGTCGAGATGTCAAGTCAATCCATCTATCTGTCTATTTTTCTATCTCTCTCTCTCTCTCTCTCTCTCTATATATATATATATATATATATATATATATATATATATATATATAAGCTTTCAGTTGGACTTCCACTCTTACGCTACAAATACAAATTGAAAGACAACTTGAAACGTCTCAACTTTGATCTAAAACCTGGGAAGCTCAAGCATCAAACGGAAAGGAGTGGCCTAAGAAATGTTTGATTAAGTTAATGGGTTTTGAAGATAGTAGACTGAAGCCATGTGATCAGCTTCGACAGGTTCTGAAGCAGAGACGCCATCAAAACCCTGCTTTAACAAATTTCATCTATCAGTTTGGTTTTATCGCCTGCAACAAGGCTGGGCTAGTATCACACTTTAGAAAGCACAAATGACATATGTCTTTTCCCTACCTGATTTTCTCCACAAAAGCCTCTGCTAGCATGCATAAGTGTAAAATGAAAGGCACCACCCAATGCTGACCCTCATCTTTCGTTCACGATAGGAGACTCCACCATATATATATATATATATATATATATATATATATATATGTGTGTGTGTGTGTGTGTGTGTGTATTGTATATTTACACAAGTTTACTTACTATATTACATGATATATCGATCACTATATATGCAAGTACTACAAGAAGTAGTATTAATGTTTTGTTTAGATGTGTTTATACCATTAAATATGTCCTTCATATGCGAGATTATATTTTAAAATAAATAATAATCAAATATTAATTGTATGGTTCTTCCTATAATCTATTAATGTCCATCGTACCAAAAATGGAACCGTGGACAATAATCGGTTTTTAAACCTCCCCCAAATAATCAGCGGACAGAGAAACACCAGACGTTATTTCAATTTTTAAGAGTTAGATTTGCCAAGATATCTCGTTAGCTGCTTCAGGGCAACCATTTTTCATTGACTTCTGCCAATTACTATACAGTACATCTACGTGAATTAAAATAGCTGTAATGACAAAAGTATGCAGGTGTAAGCTTTAAGAAAGCTTTATTCAACTGAAAATACAAGGTTCGCGTATTGTGTTCATTTATAACCCCAGTAAAGAGAAAATAGCTCTCTCAAAGAGGAGAGTGACAAAACAAAGGGAGACCACTCTTGATAATTCATAACATTACCTATAACGTTATTTTGCAAGATATCTCGTCAGCAGATCTTTGTTAATAAAATTTCTTATACATAACTACAATATGAGACGTTTATTGAACGATAACTCTTTGGCAGTCGCTAATTCAAGTATTCCTTTTCTTTTAGATGTCACATCTCTTCTCAACTTAAAGTAACTGATGAATTAGCGATAAGGCCAAGAAAAGATACTCATATAAAACAAAACTGAACAAAAAATCCACATAGTGCCATAACGTATAAATTAAACGAACGGATATGGCTGACAAAAAAAAAATCTGATTTCTCTAATTAAACAAAAAGCTGCACATTTGGAGATTTCCTCCTAACCCAGGTGCATTCACGCATCTCCTTAATTTCCCGAGGGCAAAAGAAGTTGCATTTCTATATACGTAGTGAACTTTCCGTACGTTCACGTAATTTCGGCACAGAACATAAATCCTTGTCAATATTCCCTACATTTACATTTATCTCGCTTCGATCATATCCTTCAGCAAATGTTTTGATCCTATCTGCTTCGCGCACTCAATCACTCACACACTCTCTTTCTTTCTCCTATCTATCTATCTATCTATCTATCTATCTATCTATCTATCTATCTATCTAATTCTACATATCTACTATATATATATATATATATATATATATATATATATATATATATATATATATATATATATATATATATATACATATCAAAGTACGCACATTATATATCTATCTATCTATATCTATCTATCTATCTATCTATCTCTTTCGCAGTTTATTTCCATCTATTTAAGTATACTCATATTTTAATGTAAAAATTGTATTTTGTCGGTGTCTATGTTTATAGCAATCAACTTCTGGTGGTATTGATGAATTCTCTCCTTCTCTATCTCTCTCTCTCTCTATCTATCTATCTATCTATTTCTCAGTCCGTTTATAGCTATTTTTGTCTATTCTACTCTAATCGTATCATATCGTATCATATCGCATCTATCTATCTATCTATCAGCCTGTCTATATATTTGTCTTTGCTATATTCATCTAAACACAGTCGTTATATACACACACACACACACACACACACACACATATATATATATATATATATATATATATATATATATATAAGTAACTATACTCGTTTCGAAAAACCTTCGAATTTTTGATTTGCCAATAATCGAATCAATCTCGAAGGAAAAAAAGGTTTTAAAAAAAGAAAGAGCTAGAAACATGAAAGTCTGTCGAACAAAATCGCACAGATACAGGTTTAAAGCCCAAAAAAAAACCCCGACACGAGTAAACAACTAACAAAAGAGCTCAATACAACCGTAGAGCAGACTTAGATAAACCTAGTGAACCAGACAAAACTTCCCAGGTTTCACCTAAGCGGACCGTTACACACACACACACACACATATATATATATATATATATATATATATATATATATATATATATATATATATATATATATGTGTGTGTGTATGTATGTGTGTGTGTCTGTGTGTGTAACGACTGTTGTGCAAGAGCTGCGCTTACATTGAGGAATATATATATGTGTGTGTGTGTGTGTGTGTGTGTGTGTGTGTGTGTTAAACATTTCACTCCAAGCAAGACGCGAATGCCACTAGCAGGCAGGGGTTTACAGTGAGTAATAGAAAAGACTGGGGATAGGGAAGATTGCGGAAACGACAAAAAATGAATGGGTCGTAAAAAGATGGCGATTGACGTTGCATTCAAATTTTTGAAGATTGTAGTTATCATAGAAGCAAGTAAAAGCAAGGGAGTTCCACAAGCGGGAAGTGGGAGAAAATAAACGGTTAGAGTAGAAGTTATATTTAATTGTTTCATCAATAAAAGGCTCAGACCTAGAAGCCAATCCAGTAACATGCTTAAATTCATGCAGTCAGGACTCAAGTGGAAAACCAAAAGCTCGACATAGAATTTGCCATGAAAATAATTGTAGAAATGACAGTGGGAATCTACGTCATGCCGGTGAGAAAGTGATCTTTGGATTTTGTCAAGAACCTCGAGAGAAAAATCAGGATCACTAGACCAAATATAGCAACAGTTTCGATTTCCGCCGACAGCTGCAAATAAAGGTCAAATGTTTCCATGTAAGTAAATGATTAATATTACCATTACCATATTTTTTATCAGCATTAGATTTTATCTTTGAGTTTCTGGGAATCTATGTTGGGAGTATGTTTGTGTTTGAAAGCATCTTTTCTATTCTTTCACCACTGACAAGCACAATGGAGTATTAACGTCTGTTTGTGTTAGTATCCGATTGTCTCGTATCTTTGTAGCTTTACAGATGGTGCTGGAAAATAAAAAAAAGTGTTTTAACATAGAAAATAAACACGAAATTTCTAGAAAAAGCAAATCGGAATTTGTTCAGGATCTTCTTCCTTCCATCGTGATGTTCTCTCGAACAAACCGTAGAATAAATCAAATACATTTTCTATTATATTTTTGACAAGGTCACCTACTTTAAGATCGCGTATTAACCCTTTGAATTCTCGTCTTGCTTAAAAAAATGAAATGGAAGTATTTTATTGCTTGACGTCAAAAATTGAAATTTGTTTAGTGCCTTGCACAGAGAACAGTTTGTTCGCTAGATATTCATATCCGTAAATCATTCTAATTATTGGATATTTGTTTTCCTGACAAAAGCCACGATTATATTATTTAATATATTTCGTGGAAAATAATAATAGCGAATCAAATAAGTCATTCGAAGTGATTTTTCTATAGTAATTTCATTTTCATTATTCTCCATGAAAAAAAAGAAAGTGATTTCTTTCCATTATCACTGATTGTCTTCGATGTGATTTTTTCAAAAGAGAGGAAATAGTTTTGTGGTTGGTTGGTTGATTATGTTTAGCGGCAGATCAACCTCTATTGGTTATTTAAGGCCGTAATCTAAATTCTTGTATTTGATTTGATGTTTTATTTTTGTTGTGGGGAGATAATAATTAGTTTTAGTGATAATTACCTGATAGCTGGTGGGTGGGGGAAAAGTAAATTCATAAGTTTCCCAACATAACGAACCCAACGGGAATTGGAACTCAGTTTTTAGACAAAAAATTCAGAACCATTAACCATTACACAACCCGTATATACAAGCTTATAGCACCTGACATTCCCAAGCAGTCAACCATCAAGGTACTGACCAGGTTCGAGGTTGCTTAACTTCAGTGATCGCACGGGAACTAGTGTTTGAACCTGATATGACCGGAAGCCAAGAATGAGGTAAGAATGTCTTTCAAATTTTGGGGAAGATTACTTTCAAGGTATATTTGATTTTTTTTTTTCGAGTAATTTAACGAATTTATTTATTTATTAAATGGACTCGACGTTCGTATGATTTACAATCTTCTCTTTTTATCGGCTAAAAATTGATAAAACCATTCACATAAGTCATTAATGTCTGCCGTTTCAGTTTTTCGGATCGGTGAGGATTAATGGAATATCGATAGAAACATAGAATAAATACAGGATTTTTATAAACCTATAATTAATACGAAATTTGCCTTCGGAAACTATAATCAATACCGAATTATACGTGTACTACTAGAATTCAGCGTGCTGAAATCCTCGCATATCCATATTGTTGAAGTTATCGTTAACATTTTTTTCGATATTTACAAACTCTACGTTGCGTTCAATTTCGCAAACCAATCGATGAAAATTAAATAAGCTGATTTGTTTGGAAAAATATTTTGACAAAAACTTCGTGCTTTAATACTTTCTTTAATTTAATATATTTTTATAGGACTTCATAGTAAATAATCTTTTTTTTTTAAGAAAATTTACTTTTTCCCTTTTATTAACGAATAATAAATTCTTAGGATTTCTTACACTTGAACATAAAACAGGCCAAGAGTATATTTTTCTTTCTGAGGTCAAATTCCAAAATTTTGAAGCGTTTGACCTTGTGATTTGTTTATACTTCTCGGAAACGCAAGTCGAACTGGTAACTGAATTCTTCTCTAGAAAAAAATTTTAAGAAAAGATATGCAAATAGTGGCAGTATTTTGTATATGAAATAATAAAACTTCTTTTTGGAAAAATTAAAAGTAAAACCAATTGTACTTTGTACCTACTTACTTGTTTGTACCTACATACTTGTTTGTACCTACTTACTTGTTTGTAAAACTTGTTTGTACCTACATACTTGTTTGTACCTACTTACTTGTTTGTACCTACATACTTGTTTGTACCTACTTACTTGTTTGTACCTACATACTTGTTTGTACCTACTTACTTGTTTGTACCTACATACTTGTTTGTACCTACTTACTTGTTTGTACCTACATACTTGTTTGTACCTACTTACTTGTTTGTACCTCTCCGCAAAATTTGATTTCGATCAGTCAATATATGGCTATTTTAGAGAGTGTGTTGGACAGGCGGGCTAAGGGAAGTCACAGAATTTTATATATAGATAGAGTAATGTGTTATAACTTCACGTATATACTGAAACCTGACAAGATTTGTATTGGGCGAAGATACATTTATTTTGCATTTACGGCTTTCTGGGTAGGGATTATGAGAGAATTTGTTGTCTATACATATATACATCCATTTTCCGTTATTATACACATTGTTACAGGCAAAAGAAATATATGTCGGTCTTTAATAATTATCATGGACTTTTAGATATATAAATAGACAAGATAATATTAATCGTGAACTTTTTATATTAAATAATTTGAAAATTATTTCCCCCTAATTTACATAATAAATTTTATTTCGCCATCAGTTATTATTTAATAACAGAATTCGAACTCTGCCCATCATTGTGTCATTATCAGCAAACACAGTGGTGTTCTAAAAGAAAAACAATATTCAAAGATTAAAGTATTTTTCATATTATTGTACCGGATCTATGATAGCGGTGACCCATATAGGTACTAACCAGACTCGAAGTTGCTTAACTTCTGTTATACTACGAGAACACATTCATCAGTTAGGATTGTGTGAGTTAGGTTTATAAATACTACTCACCTTTTCAGATCAGGTGTTTTCATCAAAATTGTTTAAGCAATTCACCCCAAGCAAGGCAGGAGTGCCACTAGTACGCAATGTGCTACAGAGAGTGTAAAAAGCAAAAAGACTGGTTAAGGGGGCGGGGCGAGGAAAGGATAAAAAGAAGAACTGGGGAGGATAAAAGGAAGAACAGGGATCAACAGATGATGTTGAATAACATTACATTTAAATTATTGAAGATTGCATTTATTAGGGAAGCAAGTAAGAGGAAGGGAGTTCCGCTGTTGGGAAGTGTGAGAGAAGCTGCTTTTGAAGTAGAAGAGGCGGTTATATTTAACTGTTTCGACATTAAAAGGGTGGGATCGAGATGCCAACCTAGTAGTACATTTAAATTTACGCAAACGGCGCACCAGTGAAAATAGCTCGTTAGAGGAGATGCCATGAAAATGTTTATAGAAAAGACAGAGGGAGAATGTGACTGAAGTCGAGACCCCAGGTCAGGACCGATCACATTATATATCCGTCTTTGGATTTTGTCGAGAACTTCGAAATGAACGGCGGGGCAAAAGTATTCCATGCATGGACGAATGGTAGATTTGTACATGTGAAGGATGGAGAAGTAGTCATATCTTTCCCAACATACGAACGCAACGGGAATAGGAATTGGAATCAGAATCATTATCAGAATATTTATTCAGAACCTTCTGGCGCAAAACAGAGAACCAAATTTCCTTGCAGTAGATGCAGCAATTGATTCAATGTAGTTTTTTCCAACTCAGGCCAGTCTAGAACGTGAGGTCATGAAAGAGCAGTGAGGCGCTGGCGTTGAGATGAGCATCAACCATGTTGATAGGAGGCAGGGACGTTTCTCTGGTGTAAATAAACGACAGCAGTTTCGTTTTAGATGCATTAAAATACACAAGCTATTTCCTGCACCTATTTATTTATATCAGGGTCCTAAATATTAATCGGATATCATCTAACGAAATATACAGATCCGACTGATAAAGGAACTTTTAATGTTCAGCTTCGAATATCTTGTTGACTTTCTACAGAATAAGTAGTGCAAGTTATCGTTTGATATTTTATCTTCAAATGATATGATTAATATATTACTCTTTGAAATCTGACACCCATTGAAACATGTAACTTTCCTTTCAAGCCTTTTAATTAGTTAGAAATTTATTTTCGATATTCTCACTAACATTATTTAATAATTCGGTCGTCTGGTAGTCGCTACCTCGGATTTCCGGTTCTTCTAATCTATCTTCAACGTTCTTCTAGATTGTCCAAAGCGTTCTCAAAAAGTTGGGGCACAATTCTTACCGTATTGATCTGGATAGTATAGATATTTTTCCAGCTTCACGAAGAGATCAAATCCAGTTTTTTTGTCGGATGCAGTGGTCAATCCGATTTTGAAAAGGTGGGAATATTTTATTTATTCATTAGCAAGGTCGGATTTGTGCTTTTATGGATTAAAGTGATTCGTTTTCTACGACTTATCAACCATTTGCAGGTTATTCAAAACCAGAAAATATTTTATATTGTAAGAATTTTTTTAGTGGTGGTGGTGGGGGGGCGTGATAATGATTTTAGTGGCACAGATCTTACTAATTAACCCATAGCCGGAGGGAGAACAGGTAGATTAATACATTTTCCAATGGCATTTGCGCAAAAGTGAATATAACAAACCCAAATGGAATTGGAATTCGGCTTTTCGATATTTGTTCTTTTAGTTGCGGCAATCATAAATATAAAAGCGTTAACCTCCAATATAATCACTTACCCATCATGATTTGAGAAATCATTGGTGTAGGGATATAAGTCAGGGAAACTTATGTTCAAGCCTTTATTTTAAGCGCATCTGTATGAAAACAAGACGAGGATAATTAACAGAAATTCCAATTCTGTATTGCTTCTTGATAACAATCAGGCTATATATATAGCCTATTGTTTATTATCATTGGTCAGAAAATGGGTAATATATCTATATATTAATATATAGATATATCTATATATATTAGATATAGATATATCTATATCTTAACATATATTTAATATATCTACTGAGAATCATGACAAAACGTGAATAGCGCGTGATAAAAGCACGGTTATTCTTCATGTAAACACTCTCGCACCCATATATATATATATATATATATATATATGTGTGTGTGTGTGTGTAATATATTATTATATGTGTGTGTGTTTATATGTGAGTGTGTTTATATATATATATATATATATATATATATATATATATATATATATATATATAAAAAAGAGAGAAAAGACAGGCCGATGTTTTTAAATTGCCTTTAAAACATCAATAACGTTTAAAATACTGGCTTTTGCAAACTCTTTGGCATTCAAGATAAAATCGATCTTTAGATGCCGGACTAGCAACAAAATCGATCTTCAAATGTCGGTATCTGGAAATCGATTCTATCGTGGTTTTGTCAGTAATGCCAAAAAGCTTGTAAAGGCTGGGGCTTTAAACTTTTTATGAATGTTCTTAAAATTTTCAAAACATCGCTCTATATCGGAATCTGTTGTAGGTCTTATTGTAATATTGAATACTGTTAAAAAGTCAACATTAGGTTTTATCATTTATCATCAGTTGACACACAGACATATTTGTTATTTTTAATTTATTTTGTTTAAACAATATTTTGATGGATAAACATATTCAAATAGAAACCCTGTTTTTTAATTAAACATTAATATTTAATTAAACAGAATTATTTAATTAAACAGTATTTTTCTATCCAAGTACATCTACCGGACTGAATATTTGAGAAATCATATTAGAAAAATGTGAGCCCCCTGGTAGATGTAGTTGAATAAAAAATAATGTTTAATTAAATAATACTGTTAAATGTACTACTAACCCAGTATGTATGTATCTATCTATCTATCTATCTATCTATCTATCTATCTATCTATCTATCTCTCTCTCTCTCTCTCTCTATATATATATATATATATATATATATATATATATATATATATTGAATTTAAATTGAGGTTTCAGGTTTGAAACATGGTAGTCCTGGTGTTGATTGCGATGATTATATATATTTAAAAACAATTATAATATATATATATATATATATATATATTTCATTGATTATATGCTTATATATATATATATATATATATATATATATATATATATATATATATATATTTCATTGATTGATATGCTTATATATATATATATATATATATATATATATATTTCATTGATTGATATGTTTATATATATATATATTTCATTGATTGATATATATATATATATATATATATTTATATATATATATATATATATATATATAGAGATAGATAGATATAGATAGATAGATAGATAGATAGATAGATAGATAGATAGATAGATAGATAGATATACGTGTGCGTTTGATTTATATATTCCTGTAATTTTAAATTAATGAAAATAATGTCATAAAACGTATTGTATTGATTGTACAAACATATGAATAATAACATACCAATAATAAGCATATCAATATATATATATATATGAGAAGGCATAATTTATCTCGCGAGATAATGGTAGCGTCCTGTTCATTTTTGAGCAGTGTCTAGTGTTGCTGCAGTAATCTGGAGTCCAATTTTTGCATGGCACGGTCTTTTGCAGATATGGCAGCTGAAATTTGGAATGAATCTTTGAGATTGCACCCCCGGCTTCCTGCGTTCTTTGCTGAACTCCAACAATTGGTTTTACTTTACATATTTACATATATAAAGAGACGTTTGCCATATATATATATATATATATATATATATATATATATATATATATATATATATATATATATATATATTTCGTAAATTACATCTATTGGGTGATTTAGTACATATCATCAGTTATGTTTATAGCCGAGGTTCATTAGGGGTTTCGGGTCACTCAACACCATACCCGCTCTCTACGGTGACCTAGCCAATACTGATCAGGTATCGACTTGTGTACCTTCCGTCAGCTACAACTTTTTCGATCTCCTAAGTACACACCATGTGACTCTTCTTGGCAATTTATTGTCCAATCCCGGATGACTTCCGGTTCACCAGCAGTGTACGCTCTTCCATAAAAAAGGAAATAAACACAGCCACAATTTCTATCTGATCACGAATATAGGATGCTTGGCTTGAAGTGGTAAGTACAGATTTGATTCCCCCTCCGAGACATAAACAGAGACACGCACACAGAGAGAAAAGCACGCAATCACATTCTTATGTGTGTGTTTGTCCGTGTCTCTGTTTGTCTATGTGTCTGTGGGCAAAGCAGAAGCTGCTTCTTCCTCCTTAAATTACGCCATCACATATTTCGTCTCTTAAAGTAAATGTAGTATTGGTCAGGTATACTATTTGAGACAATGTTTTCACCAAAGGTAAAAACATTTTACATATTTATTTGTGGATATCTTGATAGCAAGAATTCTCGATACAGACCTCTGCTAAATTCTTTTGGGGGCTAAACATTTCGGATCAGATTCTCAGCGCGATTCCATTATTGAATGAGTTTTGGCGATAATACTTTATTAACACACTGGTATTGATTTCTGTTTTCTGGCTAGTGTTAGATAATTTTTCTTTTTTTTCTTTCTCTAGCTCTCTCTGTATCAATATCTATCTATCTATCTATCTATCTATCTATCTATCTATCTATATATATATATATATATATATATATATATATCATTACATATGTATCCTTATATATGTATATCATTATATATAATTATATATATATATGTGTGTGTGTGTGTGTGTGTGTGTGTGTGTGTGTGTGTGTGTGTGTGTACATTAAATTGTAAGAATTTTCAGGTGCAAAAGATGCTGATTCTTTTTCCGTAGTTTACTGGTAGAAAGGCAATGTAGGCAGGCAGGTTTTTTGTCATAAAGTGCTCGATATTAAAAGATAAGGAGAGAACGTTAACAGAATTAACTTGGAGAAACTTATCACTTAACTGAGTGGTGTTATTTCAGTGATGCCGACTTCGAAGTTTCGTGAGCGCATCGTAATAACGTCTTCACTCTTCTAGAAGCCAGTTGGCTTGAAGAGTGAAGGCATTATTACAATGGCCTCACGAAAAAAGTCGGCATCACTGAAATAACACTATTTTGTTAGGTGAGGGGTTATGGGTAGGGTTAGTTTGGGGGTTAAGTTTCTTATATATATAATATATATATATATATATATATATATATATATATATATATATTCTTTAATGTAAATTTTATTTTATAATTTTATTAAAGACAACAGACGTTTTGTGTTGATTAAAGTTATTGATCTAGTTTTCAAATATGTATCATCCTTTGCAGACAAGGAAGAAATTACATCAAAAATTGTCCGAGTTTTTATTTTTTTTTTTTTGTGTACATTTGTATACGTGTGTGAATTGAAATATATAATTCCCAAAATAAAGCCGAATTTAATTGCTTATAAGCGATGGCCATTTATAAAGTTTGATGTTTATTTTAGAAATTACATTTCCTAAATATGTGAAAATTTTGTGACTATAAAATCTTCCCAGAGTCGCAAACCCTATGTACGTATGAGACACGTGCTTCAACATTTTGCGGCTGGGACTAAACAAGTCGTTCGGATCCAACAATACATGACCATCTTATGCTACCTCCAGTTACGGCAGATTGCGCACGTAGGAGATAGTTATCTGCAAATAATTCGGCTTAGAGCGAGAGTATTTAGAGGATGTTGTTGCACTCTCGATTGTTTTTATATAATAATGTTCGACTAATACAATGCTGAATAAACACTCAATGTAAAGTATTACATAATGAAGTCATTTTCAGTATGTAAATGTAGGGGCAAGTATTTATGAGGATAGGTAGGATGTATAGTGATTGCTCGTAGACATGAAGACGTTAAGATAGTAGCTATCGCGGAAGCATATCCTGAGAATTCTTTTCAACATATAAACCGTTCTAGAGGGAAAGAAACTTGAATAGAAATGGCTTCGTAGTAATCGAAGAAGAAAGTATGCTTCAATGTTGTGTACTTGAAATAGCGCCTCCTAGTTGCGAATGTCTGAACTGGTACAACTAGGGAAGGAGCTTGTCAAAACTTCTGCCATGAAAATATGCAAGTTACTCCCACCTTGTGTTTGATGACTGATGCGAACTGCAGGCAATCTCTATTTCGCCATCATACCAGAATACAACGATAACTTCCTCTAAATAATCCCTCTTAAAGTCAAGTGTTTGCAGAGAACTATTTCATATTAGTACACAGTCTGTCGTAGCTGAAGGTAGCGAAAGGTGGTCATTTACTGTTGGATTCGAACGATTTTTTCCCGACTTTATATTTCATAGTGTAGTCATGTCGTATGTAATTTCAATGTTTGGTCAGTCGGAAACCTTCCCATTCCTCTGAGCAAACTATATTCTTCCCTTGAATGGCAATTCTCAATTTGAATTTCCTGACATTAAACAAGTAAATCAAACCTCAAACTGAGCATCATCGCTTTGCAAATCTATTGACGCCATTACAGCTCCGTTCAGACTGTCATCTCCCATAACTGTAATAATATACCACTTTGTCAAAGTATTAGATTGAGAATGGCCACTGTATTCACTCGGCTAAGCAATAACAACGCAAATCTCTCGGGTGTTAAACTCTGTCGCTTTTACAGACCCATTCATGAACTCCACACTTTTCTGTGGTACAATTGATTAATATTTATTCCCAAGTCGGTCTTCAGAAAAACACGTTGGAGAAGAAGAAAAGCAAGTGAGAGACTTTTCAATAGATTATCATCGCCGAAAGCTCTAGTGAATTTCTCTTTACATGTCTTTCTATAGCAAATGTTATGAACAAATCTGAGACAAGCAAGGAACGACGTATGACAAAAAGGACAAGGAATTCTTCAATTCCTCCAACGTAATATTTCTTGTAATTTCATTGACACTGTTTACTATTACGCTCGCTAAAAATGGCTTTATTCCTTTCTATCTCTGTCTGTCTGTCTGTCTCTCTCTCTCTCTCTCTTTCTCTCTCTCTCTCTCGTGTCGGTAAGTAAGTATTAAGAACCAGGGAAGTATTTTTTTCTGAAAAATGGAGATTTTGAAAAGATATGAACCGCTTTACTGTGTGGTTATGCATTTTTCATAACATTTTATCACGTTTATATGCAAGAAACCATTCACATTGAAACACAAGCATACATGCGTACACACTCTAACTCATCTACATAAGTATTGATATAGTGAGTAGTTAAATCGTTGGGAACATTGTGAAAATGAAATCACTTGTCGTATATATATATATATATATATATATATATATATATATATATAGATAGATAGATAGATAGATAGAAAGAACAGTAAGATATATAATCCGGTGTTCTTATAGATATTTTTATTTTTACAAAATAGTGCTCAATGTAAATTTACAGAGCATTAATATTATGAATTAATTGATTTAAAATATGTTTTTTTCGCTACACAGTTCTAACAATGTTTCAAAAATGGAAGCTAAAATCCGTTAAATACATGTAATGATTTACATACATATACTTGATGTGAAAATAATTCTACATAAGGTAAGGGTTTCTAATTACATTTAATTGTTCTTAAAAGAAATATAGTATATTAAAAATTAAAAATTAAAAGTGAAAATATTTCAAATCGTAGTTAAATAAAACGTATTCTAACCTAAACATCCCCAAAAAATCTTTAAATATACAAATAGAAAAAATGCCGTAAGAATTTTTGCCGTTAACAATAAAATTTAAAAAAAAATCCAGACGACATGCATTTAACGGATGTTAGATTTCATTGAAAAATACATTCCTACCCCCCTACCAAAACGTAACTAATAACTGATACATCAAAATACAGCGATAATGAACACGCAGACACCCCTGTCTAGTGGAAGTGGATTTATTGTAACCTTGGAAACGTGAATTATGATTTTAGCTGTGTCTTTAAAACCCAGTAATTTTTAAAAGTTACTCCAAAATTCGCTTGAGGATGAAATGGAACTAATGTCTTTAATTTAATTACAAAATTAAATTGGGGCTTTACCTTCCATTTTTGAAACATGGTTAGAATTGTGTAGAAAAAAAAACATATTTTAAATCAATTAATTTATAATAATATATATATATATATATATATATATATATATATATATATATATATATACTTGTATATATATATATATATACACATATATAAAATTGTCATATATATATATATATATATATATATATGTGTGTGTGTGTGTGTGTGTGTGTATGCGTGTGTGTGTGTGTATTTCTGACCATGACACCCATTTTCGAACCTGTCGATTTATCAGGAAGGATACTTTCTGATATTATCGGAATGAATCGAGGTCGATCCCAGCGCGGGGCACTTTTGGAAAGTGGCAGAAAAGCATACCACGGATTGACCCAGACATTGTGATTGAAATTAGGTAGACGGAACTCTTGAGGGCCGTCGTAGCTGTGTTACCATGAAACAACAAGTCATTGTGGCAGAGGGTTTGAGCGTGCTGGCCTTGTTCAAATTGTTGATCACGCCACATAACGCGCTCTCTCACAGAAACTGTAACTAAGGTCTGCTCAGCATAGTTGCAGTATAAACCACAGGTTGGCACTGTGGGTGTTGAAGAAACACAAATGTGCCTGAGCGAGCGTCTAAAATAGGAATGGGCTCGCCGCCTTACTGGACTGGTATCCTCCAATACAGTGGTCACTATTACACACACACACACACACACACACACACACACATATATATATATATATATATATATATATATATATATAGACTGTCTTCTCTGTGTATGGACTTCAATGTTCACTTTTATATTTACATACATTCTATCGCTGATATTGAGCTCCTTAACCCATAAATATAGCATAAGTTTAACGTGGTCTGTCTTTTATTCAAAATATATATATATATATATATATATATATATATATATATATATGAAATTGTATATCTGGGCAGCAATATCTCTTTTGCAGATATTAAATTGAAGACGTCTGACAAAGTGCTAGTATTAATCTTTTCTTTTCTGGATATATTCTAGACAAATTACGTTGTTGCATAGACCATGTGGAAAAATAAAATGTTTAATCGCAGTAACTAGTCAGGCGTCTTCAAAAAATATATAATATATATATATATATATATATATATATATATATATATATATATATATATATATATATATTAGTTTGTGTATATGTAGTGAATACAGGATGAGTATGAGGTCTGTCTCTGGTTAAAAAAACATGGGCGCCATTTTGTTAATTGTCTCGGCAATGCCAAAATAAGAAAAATATATTAATTATTCTACGAAATCTCAGAACATTCTAGCATCATTGTTAAGATTAATGTTTCATAAATAAACATATATATATATATATATATATATATATATATATATATATATATATATATATATATATATATATATATATATATATATATATATAGGTAGTAATCTGTTGGTATAATCCAGGCGAGTCCTATTAACACTACATAGAATTTGAAATATGTTAAAACTGGCTTACAAAAGAGCGGTCGATATTTATTTTCATTAAACAGAACAAATTTTTTTACAATTGGAATTAAGATACCTTTAGTAAATGACCATTTTTACCTACGCCCCATAGACAGTTTGAAAAGTCCTGCGAATTTTAAAATTACAATTCGTAGGTGAAAATGGTAAAGGTATCTTAATTCTATTATAAAGATAGTAATACATACATACATACATACATACATACATATATATATATATATATATATATATATATATATATATATATATATATATATATATATAGAGAGAGAGAGAGAGAGATAATCCTACGTTTTCTCAATTTTGCAGGCCGGAAGATGAACTAAATACTCTTTATAATAGGATCTTACGTCTAGTCAAATTCGAGTGTCCACTAAAAACAACGTTTGAACTAATAAGAAATCTGTTATGTGAAAGCTAAAAGCCATTAATTCTTTAGAAATTGGTTTCGGATACGAAACTAAACAGCTATGCCTCTCGGGAATTTCTGAACGTGTAAGTGTGCTACAAAGACAAAGCGGATCTTGTCTTATTGTGAAGCTTTTCGTCGCAGTGTTGTTAAAGCCCACCGAATCAGACTGTGGTTTCGCCTGCAAACGAGGACGCATGTTCAAATCCTACAGAAGGACACATTTTATTTAATAAATTTTCGCATTACCTGCCAACCGTGAAGACGCAATAAAAACTGTTTAAAATATCCTATAAAATTAACGTTTGAAGTAATAAAATTATGTCGTCTTAAAAAATCAAATCAGTTAATTCTGAATTTGATATATCATCCTGACAGGATGTAGCAGGAAGCGAATAATACGAGGATATGGCGGATAGATAACAGTGGGGCAACATTTTCGAAAAAAATTTTGTCTTGCTTTTACAATTGTTCCTAACTAATTTGATGGCGCTGAGTTCAGATATTCATCTTTTATCCAAAAATGTTAATTTCTTTATTAAATGCAATACTGAAACAAGAAACTAACACAAATCAAATATTATTGTATCATTTAATTAGTATATTACGCAAAATGCTTTACACGTATTAGAATAGATATTTCACCCAAACTGGATTTTCAGCTACTCAAGGAGTGAATTTTCTCTTTTTTCACGACAGTCTTTTTCGCACACGGTAGATGTAGTCAGTCATCGTGACCGTGCTTGATCTCCCTGATAACTAGACTCCATGGTCATGGTATCTAAGTGGAATCTTTATCTTTGCTCAAATATGGTAGCAATATTTCAATTCTACTTTGAAAGCATGTCAGAACTCAGGTACTTTCAATAGCGATAGAATAAGCGGAAACAGCTCCAGCCCAGATATAACAGCAATACCCCATTTTTGGTCTAATCAGATACTTGTAAAGATAAAGCATGGTTGAATGAGTCAGGTACTTTTTCAAAATGTCCAAGTAGCCGCACATTTCTTCAACATCTCTAATATTAAATATTAATTTCATCCTCATGCGAATTTTGGAGTAACCTATTTTTAAAATTACAAGGTTTTAAAAGCACAGCAAAAATCTTACAATAGGTTACTCTAAAATTCTCTTGAGAATGAAATGGAACTAATGTCTTTAATTTAATTACAAAATTAAATTCGAAGCTTTTAGCTTCCATTCTTGAAACATGGTTATATCTGTGTAGCGAAAAAAAACATGTTTTAAATCAATTAATTTATAATATTAAATTATATATATGTGTTCCGCTTCAGGTTTTGTGTGATCTTAAAACCCAGCAGGGGTTCAAAAAAGAAACCTCATAGAGTGTTATATCATTAATCTGAACAGTAGTAGTCTTTTCCGTTATGAAACGTTGTAAAGAACAAAGAAAGTTTTGTATTATGCATTGTCACTGTGTTTAGGATCATTTTCTTGATACCCGGATCATTTTTTAATCAATTCATGTCAAGCAGGGCGATAAAGCCACTAAGATACAAGGAGCTACTGGAAGTGAAAGAGAAGGAAAATATTTTAGGAGGAATCGGAAAGCCAATAATAGTATACATTTCAGAGTCTGGGCTGAAACGTTAAAATTATAGACTTAAAGTATTATTTAGAAGGGATCGGAAACCCAACCCGAAAAGGGAAAGACAAGATAAAACTCTACTCGTTTTCAAAAGACCGGGAGGAGTGTAAACCGGGCAATAGATGAACCTAGATAAGTCTCATTGTGGAGAAAAAGTAGATATTAAGAGTTTAGGCAGAGATGTCAGAGTTATAGATTTGAAGTCGAATTTCAAAGGAACCAGAAACCCAATCCTGAACAGGAAACAAAAGATAAACGTATTCTATATATAGATTTTCCAAGCGTGGCTCAGATTTGGCACAAGGTCCAAAGCATGGGGTACCCAGTGACGATCGAACTCACTGCTCAGTCGTAATTGTTCTAGCAAGACAAGCTTGCTAACCATTACACCACCTCGAGGCGTCCAAACCTGTTCTATATATACATTGTTCAGTATCTGAGTACTTACGTGTTTCATAAGTCATTATTGTAACAAAAAAAGTACTAAAAAGAAATAGATCAATAGAATGTGAAAGAAAAACGTTAATTCCCATACAATTACAAAATAGGCAGCGTTGCTTGCGTATTACCCGAGGAGGATAGAAATCATAATTTTCCTAAACATGTAAACGCAACAAGCATATATTAAAACAACGTTCATCTCTCTTCTAACTCGTAGTTGCCATGACGCGTATCTTTATGCGACAAGTTGGAAGCAGGTGGGACGAATTGGTAAATGGTTAAAAGCGTCTGCGCTTTTGAGATTTGATGCTGAATGAAGATCGAAAAAAAAAAGCCTTTGTTTGTCTCCCAGGCGTAAACAAAAAAGCCAAGATTCTTATAAGTAGTTCCGCGTAGTAATATTAGCATATCTCCTTGTACAAGTGTGCACGAGGTCAACTTATGCAAGGCTTACTGACATTTCTGAATGTTCTTCTTTCAACATAGAAGACGCTTGACGCCTTCAGTTGAATATAAATGCGCTGCAGTCGTTGAAATCTCTTTTCAAGTAAAATCAGTTGTTTTTTCTTTGGATCAGAAATTTCCTAATGGAACTGGCCGCGAACTCTCCAGCACTCCTTTCTATCTATCTTTACACACACACACACACACACACACACACACACACACACACACACACACATATATATATATATATATATATATATATATATATATGCTATGAAGTCGATCGATGACGACGACGTCTACTCCAACAAGAATTGAAGAAATCACTGGTTGAGGACATTATCTTGACTTTGATGGCTACGAAAACCAAAGTGAGACCCACATTGCCGTCCACAAGTTGGACACTGAATGTCGACACTTGGTAGTGGTAGCCCATACACTAGGCGATCGTTACTGGTCTTCAGTTCGGCTAGTTTTAATTTTTTCAGTGGCCTGACAGTACAGTGTCTTCCAACTGTTGCCACTGTCTGCTCTAACTTACAGTTCCACCGGATTAATACCGTATTATTTTAGCCTTACTTTCAGGCTGTCTTTAAAGATTTTTTTTCTAGCCTTTGGAGAGCATCTTAATAACATGACTAATCCATCTCAGTTGTCGTTGAATCATAACAGCCACAATGTTTCTATTGCTGGTACGCTGAAAAATATTGACATACAGTATTTGATCTCACCATGACAATCCGAGATTAGTTTGAAGACTGCGGATGTGAAATGTTTCAAGATCTCGTATGTGAGCTACATATCATGCATACTAACCAAGAAAAATTCAGAAAGAGACTAACTCCAAATTGTTAATCCGATTTTCACACAAAGAGATCATCAGACAACAAAAAACGTTTCTTATTGTCTCTGGATAAATTGCGGAGTAACGATTTGGGCCTAGTATCTTTCTATTTTTGTTGGCTAGTGTTACTGTTCTGTCTTGATGTCTAGAGACATTGAGCACTTTCGATTATTACCTAGGTAGGTTTTTTTTTTCTTTTTTGCCTTTTTAAGGTTTCCTTTCCATTCGTTTGTCGTTTCTTCTTTAGTTCCAGATGTCTTTTTTACCGTTTATCGTTTCATGACTTTTATGTGCATACTGAAAGGATTGTAATCATGTTTAACGCGTCTTTTGTTTGGTTGCTCCTTGTATTGAATAAGTCGTTGGATATCTGGCGAAAACCTTGAAAGGAACGAGCTGAAATTATAAGCTGTGTTCTGAGTACTCCCGGCCATCAATGGCTGTTTTCAAGAAAATAAGGTAGAAAGTCGAGAGATAACCACTCTAGTGTGTATGATATTAACGGTTCGGTGTTTGAGGTGTACCTGTATTCCCAAACTACATTTTAGCATCACCTGGACAAAAATGCTCTTACATTTCATCGATTTTTAAAACCATCACCCCCGAGATTGAGACAAAAATGTTTTACAGTAGATTTCCCTTCTTTGATATAAAGGGCTTCCAAGATTTGTAAACCGAATCGAAGTAACGTTGACAAAAAACTAGAAGGATCTCTGCGCGTATATGCTATATGTTTACATACATCCCTTTACTCAGAGATGATATGCCAAGCTTCTCGATAAAATGTACTAGAAACAAAATGTTTTTTTTTAATTACAAACCAAGAGATGGTCTATTAAAACACAAGAGACGTAATTATCAACCTTCGTCTTTTGAAAAAAACAGTTTTTTTTTCTAGAAACTGTTTTTGTTTTAAAAAGGTTTTTTTTGTTTGTTTGTTTGTTTTTCAAAAGACGAAGGTTGATAATTAAGCCACTTGTATTTTAAGAGACCGTCTCTTGGTTTAGTTAAGGGAAGCCTATTTTAAGCAAATATTAATTAGGCCTGTTACACGATCTTTTGCTCTGTCCCTTTGCCTTCAATATGCCTTAAGAGTTTTAACTGCCATTTTTTTTTTATTCTAAGTATTTCTTTTTTGCTCATATATTCCTTAAAACTTCTACGTTGTTTACATGTTCGTCCCATGGGGTCCTCAGTATGGTTCTGTCGAACTACATCTCCGTTGCTTCAAGTTTCTTCTTTAACTCTGATGTCATTTCCCCAAATTCGCTGTCGTGTGATATTACGCAGCAGTTCCTCAGACGTAAATGTTAAAGCCTCTGCTCAAAAGGAAAAGACAAGACTAATGGACATCAAAAAAGTTTCTTTTTCTCTTTCCGCTTTTTGTTTCTTTTTTTTTCTTTTTAAATTCCATCAGTTACTTTCGATTTGTAACTGTCGTTTCACATTTTACATCAGCTTAACGCGCACTCAATTCACCATGGGTATAAGGATACAGCCAGGCACCTCGTAGTAGTGTAATGGTTAATGAGTTTAGTTAGATTCATAATTATTACTAAGTAGTGATTATTTACATTATTTGCATTATTCGGACTGTTATCCTCATCTTCATTGCCATATTGTACGCTCCTGACCTCTTCAGGTGACTGGAATTTCGAACGGAACCCTTTATTTCGTCCACCGGGTTACGTTGTTCTACTTCCATGTGCCACGCCTCTTCCGGATATCTCAGTTATTTCCCTTTAACTCATCTCATTTTCACCACTAGGTTGCTGCGACATTAGGTTTATAAGTCTCAGAAATTCATACAGAGGTTGGTATTGAATTCTCAACAGTTTGGGTCTAGTCAATGGATCTACCCAATGTCTTTATCCACTGTGCCATGCGCTCTTTTTTTTTATCCGGTTTTCATATTACAATTTTCTGTTATTATTATTATTACACATTTTTACCAGAGCTTATATTGCAATTTTTGTGTTGTTATTCATTGTTTTTATCTAGCACTCCTTATTACTGGTTCCCATATTTTATTCATTTCTATGTTTTGGTCGGCTCATGATGTTCTTGGGTCCGGTCCGAAATTTCAGTTACCTGAAGAAGGCCGGGGCGTACAACGGCCGAAACGTTGTGAATATGGCAATGAAGACGAGTATAACAGCCCGAATATTGTAAATAATGTAAGTAATCATATTACCTCATCTCAGGGATATAGACATGTAATGAGTAGTGAATTCAAACCACTCTATATACTGATGCAATCATTTGACATTACGTAACTTAACAAGGATTGCCATTTCAACTCAATTCAACAATCTTTTACTTACTGACAATTTTGAACACTCAAAATTCGCCGCTGGCTGTATCTTTCCTTCGAGCATAGAAGCACACCTCATTAAATTGAGAAAGCTTCTACAGGTAAGAATCTGTCCATTGCATTAAAAGATTTAAGGTTTTAATATGCCGATATAAAGCCATACGTTTTTTTTCAATCAACAATAAAAGATTTCAAAAGCAAAATCAGTATTAAATAGCCGTTGGAGTATTAAAAAGCATAATCTTATTTTTCCTTGTCGTTTCAACCAAGCAGTTTCTTCAGTAATTCCCCTTTAGCTGCATACCCGACTAATTAGTAACAACTCAGGGGTTTCAGTCATATATCACTCTCTTTTCCCAGGGTACCAGTATTCTTAAATCTTCTTTGATAACACATATATCGTTATTTTGGCAACAGATACCTTCGTTGAACAGTTACATCGTTCACCAAATTTTACCTTTAATTTCGCCTGTTCTGATAAAGGGCAATTTTTATATGTTATTTTTTTTCTAAAAAAAATTATTCTTGGACGCAACTTATTATTGGCATTCTTTTCTAGACATTCTATCTCGTTGAATATTCCAGAATGTCGGCCTCCCACACTGAACGTATTCCCGACGCCAGCTGTTAGGTTTTCGTCAATATATTTAAGAACTTCCGAAGGGCAAATGCGTCTCTACTTGCTACATTAGCGCTCAAGTTTATCAAATTAAACTACTCAGTCGTTAGAAAAAATAAACACGTAAATGTTTACCGACGGGTGAAAATCTGATAAAAAAGCACAAAAAATAAAATCAGACTGCTGAAGACAACAAACTGTTCAATTAAAGATATTTAATCAAAAAGTAAATCTGCTTTTTTCAAATTCCTCTCAGAACGTGGGGGATCATGGCTCTCCACAACATCATTGTTTCGCTAAGTAATGTTTGTCCGTTTAAATTTGTTCAGATTTTTATTACATAGGTACATTAATTAAATTCACTCGGTATTTCCCTATGCACCTTAACTATGCCTTGTGTGTATTAATTTATCTAAGCCATCTATTCTCATTATAAGTCACAAAAATTTCAACTGCCTTTTTCTGATACTAGGTAATACATCCTTTTTGTTTGAAATTTCATTTAAAACTTCCACGTTGCTCATATGTTCGTTTGTAGCAGTGGCATGACGATTCTGTATAACCAGATCTCTGTTACCTCGTCTCAGCTTCATCTTTGAGTAAATTGTTCAATATCTACGAGCTTATATATATATATATATATATATATATATATATATATATATATATATATATATGATAAAATATAATTTTACATATGTGAAGAAATGATCGATTTATTTTTAATCCGACATTTGCATTACTTCAAACGTTATTGAATATATATATATATATATATATATATATATATATATATATATATATATATATGATGAAAATAAAGTTTGAAGGTATGCTATATTTATGGGTGAAATGTCAGGGATAGAGCGTATGTAAAATGCCAACATCCAGCAGCAACACACTGTTTCATGCTTAAATGAAATATTTATTTATATATATATATATATATATATATATATATATATATATATATATATATATAGTGAAAATAAAGTTTGAAGATTCAGCATTCAGGGTGAAATGACTCCAGAGTTTCGTCCAAAAGCCAACATCCAGTCCCGTCCACTGTTTCATGGGGTTATATATATATTTAGTTGACTGATTTTTTTCAGCAGAAAGCATCCATATATATATATATTTCCGTCCACTGTTAGGGTTATATATATATGCTTATTTATATATATATATATATATATATATATATATATATATATATAAGAAATGGACAAAGTCCGACAATTTATTTATTAAAGACATTTTTATGTTTAACGTTCTTTTTTATAGATACAAGCATTTAAGTAAATGCTCTGTTTATAATAAACAGTATTAAATAACATTTAACGGCCTGAATGTCCGAGAAATTTTCATAGAAAATATAGCATTTTATATAGAAAATTTTCATAGAAAACAGAGCATTTACTTAAATACTTGTATCTATAAAAAAAAGAACGTTAAACATAAAAATGTCTTTAATAAATAAATTGTCGGACTTTGTCCATTTCTTAATATATGACGTCATTTGATTACATTTGATACGCCAGGGCAGTTATGAATGTACGAGATTCATGGAAGATTGAAGTTTATAAGCAATAAATTCGACATTGCCTACCGAACGCTCCTTTGTGGCCGAGACGGTTAAGGTACGTCAGCGTAAATGACGGTTGTGTATAGGATGCAGGTTCGAATCCTGTCAAAGGACGAATATATTTTATGAATATTCGAGAAATCTTAGTAAAGAATATATGTTTTCCGGCAAGGATCGAAATCACGTCCTCATTTTTAGACAAATCATCTTTTTATCCTGTTCGCCTTAACGGATGTCGGCTGTTTTATATGCTGTAAAATATTAGATATCGAGATGTTATTTTAGAAGTGTTTAGCAAAAACCAAGTTCTAAAATAATATTAAATCCTTTTTCATTAATCTCTTGTTAGTTTTCTTTGTTGAGATTTAGAATACGATGAAGCAAATTTCTGGTTAAATATCTGGCGACTTCTTTGTTTACAACCTACTGTTTTTTAAGATACGACAAGCATGCATACGACAGAGGAATAATTAAAATATTGATCGTGTAAAAATATAACAGTCGAATAGTATTTTCACCATAACTATGACATCCTTTTTCTCTTTCCGTTTTCTCTTCAGTGAAAATTTGATGATAATAAATTAATAAAATTATTATTAAGAAACGAGATATTTCTCCAAGCACATATTTTGAAACGTCTTCTCTCATTGAATTCTATCATATCTTATTTATTTTATCTGAGTTAATTCCTATATTAAGTCTAATTAATAATTGCTTTTCAAGAAATTGTAGTAAAAAAAAATGATGCCAGAGAAATATAATCCGAAGGAAAAGGAGAAAAAATATATATTTTCACTTATTCTTCTATGTGCCACGTGCCTTCAGGACGTTGGTGATCGTAGTTCTCTAGAACTTTCCATTTTATGTCTCACTGTCTTTCCCTATGTCTCTTGCCCACTCAGGGTGAAATTTTCCAAGCATTTCTTTTCTCATTATGTGTCCATGGATTTTCAATTGACTTTAGAGTATGAGTGTTCTTTGTTTGAATCAATAACACTGTTGAAACTATTTATTAAAATATTTTTAAAACAGCTTCGGAGAAGACATATATTCTATAAAATTTCTCTGATATTCCGGCCGGTAAATGTAGTTAATACTGTTTATTATAAAAAAAAGAAAAAAAAGAGCATTTACTTAAATATTTGTTTGTATAAAAATAACGTATAAACAGAAAATATATTAAAATAATTGTCAGACTTCATCCATTTCATAATCTATGTTCTTATTTGCGGTTGCATTTTCAACAATAAAATTGTCAATCTAGTAGCATGTAGTTAGGACACCAGGAAAAAAAGCACGCCAGAGCAATTCCCATGTGTAAAAGAAACAATATAAATCGATACTGTGTATATATATATATATATATATATATATATATATATATATATATATACACATATATATATATTGATATTGATATTGTGCATATATATATATATATATATATATATATATATATATATATATATATGCACGATATCAGTTTACGTTGTTTCTTTTGCACATGGGAATCCATTGCTTTCACTTACGTGCTAATAACCTTGGGAAAGATATTAATCCTCTTCTTCTTCCTCCAGCTATGAGTAAATAGCAGGACAAATTGTGTTCTATAGCCTTGGATGGCAACTGGTCTAGGAGAAGGACAACTCTGAATTCAAAACCTGCTTAGGGTCGATTGGAGACCTTGTGGCACGTAGTGGACCAGGTCTCTGTATTCAGGCCATCATAAAGTATCGTTGGTTCTGCGCAAAGCCTTCACCACTATAATCAAATCATATGTGCTGATGTCTGGCTGTCGGTTCCTAGGAACTGAGCTGCTTGTCCCTCTTACTTCGAATACGACGGGAGAGTCCACCATATATATATATATATACATATCATCTGTCCATTACAGGGAAAATGCCAGCAAGAATGCGTGGTGTATCAAGTGAAAATTAACAAAAATACTGAGGATACTAACCCTAAAACATACATAGGTGCTACTCAGGATAAATTTAAAAAAAAGATATAACCACACGAGTAGTTTTAAGAACGCAAAAATTAAACATAGTACCACGCTATCTACCTACGTATGGAAAACCAAACAAGAAGATAATATAGACCCCATCCTTAAATGGGAAATATTAAAAAAATGCCCAAAATATAAAGCAGGCCATAAATTTTGCAAATTATGTGCTGAGGAGAAATTAGCCATAGCTTTATATGATCAACCTAACCAGCTATTAAATTCTAAAACTGAAATTCTTAATGTATGTAGACATAAAAAAATCTTGGCTACTAAATTAGACGTTTTCCCGTTATTGACTTTCCACTGAGGATTTTTTTTTTGTTGAATAAATATTTACCCCCCACACACACACACACTTAGGGTTTTTTTTTTGTTTTTTTTTTTTTGTCACGTGGTATGATTTTAGCTATCACCTATAAATATGTGTTTCTCTTTGCCTCGTTAGCCAAGCTTTCCCTGACGATCCGTTTAGGTGAAACCTAGGTAGGTTTGTCTGGCTCACTAGGTCTATCTAGGTCTGCTCTACGGTTGTATTGAGCTCTTTTGTTAGTTAGTTGTTACTCGTATCGGGGTTTTTTCTTTGGGCTTCAGACCTGCATCTGTGCTATTTTTTTGTCGGCAGAAGTTCATGTTTGTAGCTCTTTCTTTTTTTAAAACCTTTTTTTTCCCTCGAGATTGATTTGATTAGCAAATCAAAAATTCGAGGATTTTTCGAAACGAGTCTAGTTATCTATATTTATATGTATATATACACACACACACACACACACACATATATATATATATATATATATAATAGTATCAGTATTCTTGCATATTTTAGTAATGATATCGTCTAGGTTATTTCGATTTTTTCTTCAGGATTCGAAGATTTTTGAAGAACTTCACAACGGTTATGGATTATTATTAATATTCCTATGGTGTTTATAGCAGTAAGAACTAGTGGATTAATTTAGAGACTAAATCATAGCAAACCACATCAACAGACTAACATTAATCTTTGTAATTTAGTTATTTTCAGCGATGAGTAAGCAATGACAACAGGAAGTATTATAACACTAGCAGCGCTTGTTCCATTTAAAGAAAACCAGTTATTGGAGACTCTTGCCTCTTAACTATAGAAATAATATTTTTTTGTGTAACATTTTATTCCGATATATTTCAGGGTTATTTTATGCAATATGTGAAAAATGCCACTTGTCAGCACTCTTAGAGAGGAGTAAAATGTAGCGTGTGATGTTTTCGTTATAAGAAACGAACAATAGCTTTAATGGAGTTATTCTTTTTCTTCTTCTTCTTTCATCATTTCACCATAAGTAAGGCATTAAAGCCACTAAGACACAAAGGTGTGAGTGTGTAAGAATAATAAAAAAAAAAAAAGAAAAACATTATTACTGAGCGAGCATCATAAAAATAAATCAAGACGACAGTAGATAACGATTCAGATTGCATTTAAATTTTAAAGGTCAAAGTTGACTGGAAAGCAAGATGTCGGAAGAGATTTCCACAATAAAAAATGCAAGAACAGAAACTGTTAGCATAGAACTTACGGTTACAACTAGTCAAGTCGACTATAAAGTAATGAGTCATTGTCACCAATCTAGTACTGTACTTAAATTCATAAAGTCTAGGTACCATAGGGGAAAATGATATTTATTCTGTTTAATACAGAAATGTGGCACATGGCCGAATAGGGGATTGGGGAAAGGACGGTCTTCTTCTGTCTTAACTATAACTTAGCTAGTCACAAACGCTGACCCAATCGCACAAACAACATTCTTTACGCCAAAACAACACATTTACACGTACCTTTCTTACTACATCCACCATAATACCTCATTGTCTCTATGAAAATACTAACTAGTTCCCATATTTACAAATCATTGCCTTTGGGTAGCGGGGATAAAACAACAATTTAAAAGATACCATAGAGGAAATTTCAGCAGAACAATTACCATGAAAATATTTACAGAAAAGTCATAGGTAGGCGACATTAACGTAATGGAATGGTGAATGAATTGGTTGATTGGTTGATTTTGTTTTTACGCATATCAGTCTCTATGGTTTATTTAATGCTGAACTCCAAATATCTTGATTCAATGTTATGCCTTCAACGACAGATATTTTGTGCATAATTTTAGACTTTCAAAGTAAACGTATATTTTCAGATATATATTTTTTTTGTAGATAAAATGTATTGTTAGTAATTTTTTTAAACAAATTGCTGGTAATTTCTCTACAGAAATGTATTTCTGATAATTTTCTTATAAATATTTACAGTTGATTTTTTTGTGGGAGAGTGATGCTATTCCCCCATAGATGGGACCCTAAATAATGGTATCGATTCTGGTCCTTTATGTTCAGTTTGTGTTCAGAAAGTGAACGATTGTCGCTTCTCAAACTTCACCATCCTTAATAACCATATCTCCTTTCTACCTTTTCCAATCTGTATTCTGTCATTCGAGCTTGATATTTAGGTTACGCGATGTTTTTCTCTGCCTCACTTGCCCTCAATGTGTCCCGTGAATTTGAAATCCCCCCAAAAAAACTCATTCTTTATCGTGTCCCAGAAATGTCAACTGCCGCTTTCTCTGATTTTAAGTATAAGCACCTTCTTTGTTTAAATTTTGCATAAAACGTTCACTGTTCTAACACGTTCCATCCACATCTCTTTAGTACCAAGTCGCCTCATCATTCACTCTTACCAAACGCTTATTTTCCTAGAAGATATTCTAAAATTAAACTGTTGCTATAAAAAAACATTTTTCTTATTTCCTCTCATTTGTCATTAGTAAGAATAATGATATATTCTTTGGAAGGTAAAGCCATATTGTCAAGGAGATCAAGACAGATATTCATCACCGCCATTAGCAATTACAGAAGTGCAACATAAAGCCAAATTTTACTTTTTCTGTCTGCATTTTTTAAATCTCTAACAACTGAATTGATGACTTCCTTATAACTGAAGATACAGGCAAAAAATGCTCTATTCGCTGAAAGAATTAATAATCCTAATGTGTTACATATAATAAATCTAAAAGTAACATTCTCTAGTTTTGTCGTGACTGATATCACCCAAAATCTATTGTTTACGCGTGGTCTGTGAATAGGATTTTCCTAACTCACTACAGTGTGGGCATATTCAGTTGTATTCTCTAATAAACTTTTATGCCTGTCAAATTGTCTTAATTCTATAAAGGATAGATTGTGTATCAACCCCACGCATTTCATGGTAAAATGTCTTTTTTGTCTTTTGTTTTGCTTTTGAATTCTGTTTGACACAATTTTCTTGTATTATCTTGTTTAATTCGCCCCCAAAACTATTAGTATCTAAGAGAAGGCTACTTATCAAACTTTAGTAGACCAGTAGATGAATACTGAAATACAGTATTAAGAAAAAATCTATGTGAGGTGCGATAAAAAGAAATCTGTATCAGGTTCGAATAACAGAAATCTATGTGAGATTCGATAAACAGAAATATGTTTGTAGTTCGATAAACAGAAATCTGTGTGAGGATCGATAAACTGAAATAATAATAAGGTTCGATAAACAGAAATCTGTTTAAGGTTCAATAAAAAGAAAGATATTTGCGGATCAAGAAACAGAAATCTATGTAAGGTTCGATAAACAGAAATATGTTTAAGGTTCAATAAACAGAAATCTGTTTATGATTCGATAAACAGAAATATGTTTGAGGTGCGATAAACAGAAATCTGTGTAAGATACAATGAACAGAACTGTGTTTGAGGTTCGATAAACAGTAATATGTGTGAGGTTCGATAAACTGAAATATTTTGAGGTTTGCTAAACAGAAATCAGTGTGAGGTTTGATAAGCAAAAATATGTTTGAGGTTCGATAAACAGAAATATGCGTGAGGTTCGATAAACAGTATATGGTTGAGGTTCGATAAATAGAAATCTAGGTGGGGTTCAATAAACAGAAATATGATTTAGGTACGTTAAAAAAACCTGTGTGAAGTTCGATAAACAGAAATATATTTGAGGTTTGATAAACAGAAATATGTTTGATGTTCGATAAACAGAAACATCAGTGTGGTTCGATAAAAAAGAAATCTGTGTGAGGTTCGATAAACAGAAATATGTTAAGGTTCGATACACAGAAATATGTGTAAGGTTCGCTAATCAGAAATCACCTGAAATTTAAGAAAACATTCCAAAAATATGAAGAGAAATAAATTTAGAATTAAGTAGATGAAGGTTCTGGAAAAAAAACGGTTGTAAATAAGGACAATCCAAACGCAAACATGGGGAAAAAAAAAACTTTCATATGTATAAAATACTTTTAAGCTTCGATCTTTTCACTGACATTGATCCTTATATAGCATATGGATTTTATTCTGTAAATACAAGAGTACCCGTCTGCACAACAGATTCATAGCAGTCTTTTGGCAATAAAGTCATAATTTTGCTCTTATAATATTTTTGACATATTTTCTTTACTTCTATCCTTATTAATCCCACGTAAAAGAGATTAATGCTTATGTTTTGTCTGCTGATCGAATTAACGTAATACAGTATGTGTGCAGGTTAGTTCAATCTAATTCTCTAATACGGTTTCATGTCTATTACCCTAACGTAATTCCGTAAATTTGTATAACAAACGACGGTATGTTTGTCATAGAAATCCGAAGACGCATAGAAATAGCGAAATGTGTTTTCTTTTTCTCGAGACCTGAAGAAAAAAATTAAGAAATAGAACAAAATCGTTACAAACAGAGAAAAAGAGAGCGTAAGTGCTATGTAATATCATTCCCCCCTATACGAATAAGTGAATAAAGGACAATCTCCTCACAGCTGAAGGAGAAACGTGAAACAAGATGGGATTCTACGAATGATTGCTAAGAATAACATGAGGTGAACATATGAATAACGAGGAAGTTTTCTGAAGAATAAGAACTGCAAGAAAACTGCTGCTAATATACTTGTATTATTACAAAATAATGTTCACATCTTGAGTGATATGGATGTCATTATAGACACACGTTTCGATCAAGTACTCTTTGGATCATCAACAGTACGATCTCCGAAGTTAAGCTTTGTTGAATCTGGTCAGCAGCTTCAGAAGTGAATACTTGCAAATACCAATTGTTGTAAGCTTGGGCGTGCAGGTGGTGTAATGGATAATCTCTCTGAATTGTTAATCGCAGAGCCGAGTTCCAATTCCCTTTTGGTTCGTTATATTAAATTACGCGCAATTATACTTTGGAAAGGTGTGAATCGACCTCTTCTCCCCCAACTTATGGGTTAATTTGTAAGACTTGTATCACCAAGTCATTATTATATCCAAAATAAAAAAATAAATTTTACAATCTAAAAATATTTTCTGGCTTTAAATATCTTTCAAGTAAGCCGTAGAAAACGAATCAACCAGTCAATCATGATCATCATAAAGGTGTTTATTAATGATATGAGATATCTGTCGATTATTGTAATATGTCGTCTTTGAGGAGCAGTTATTGTTCTGTTCCCGTCGAATAAGTACTTCACTACCCGATCCAGGGATTGAACTAGATGATTGTAACAAATGTATAATCAACTCATATATCTACTACGCCACGGAAGACCAGTAATGGTATGTTTTTAAATCCTTAACCAAGATGAGAACAATAAAATACAATAAAATAAAATAAATACAAAATAATACACATATATTCATAATCAGTTATCTCTGAAATGAAATGCTAAATTATGAAATGTCAAAAAAAATCATTTAACATTAAATATAATATAAAAAAGTTCTTCAAACATACTCTTAAATAATAGTTTAGCAGATTATTATTTTTTAGAGAACTGTATTTCTCCTCTGACTTCTTTATTTTGACCTTTGAGGTCAGATACAGGAAAAGAAAGAAAGTCGTTTTTGATTGGCTAAAACTAGCGTGGGGATGTGAAAAGGGATTACAGTGAGTTTAAGTCTTACACGTCGAACAA
The DNA here is from genome assembly GCA_903632075.3 of Acanthosepion pharaonis. Taxonomy (NCBI): domain Eukaryota; kingdom Metazoa; phylum Mollusca; class Cephalopoda; order Sepiida; family Sepiidae; genus Acanthosepion; species Acanthosepion pharaonis. The sequence continues at coordinate 359,409 of CAHIKZ030000255.1, forward strand.
TGTAGGCGTGTTAAAATCGTTCCCAGGAACTTTCTCCCCAGTGGGGGTCATAGAGTCACCCCACTGTCTAGTTAGAATTTCTCTCCTTTGTATCCGCACATAATAACTAGCGATCAGCGGCCGCGAAAGAACAATGTTATGAGAGAATCAACAACGTCACCCCAAGGCCAACACCAGAAGAAGGGGCTACACAACAATATCATTAATGTTCGTGACGATGGTGCAGTGGATATAAGAATTGAATATCCATGTCTTACTGTCATCTATTGGTCGTGTTTTCAATGAGTTAAATATTGATTCAATAGGGACATTGTTTCCTTTTCTACGAAATATCAACACTTTTCAGGTTATTTAAAGCCAGAAAATACTTTTACATTTTAAGAATGATATTTTTTTTTTAGATAATAATGATTTTAGTGATACAAGCCTTACTAATTAACCTACTGATGCGGGAAGAAGAGGTGGATTTATACTTTTCCTCAAGTGTATTTGCTCGATAGAAAAAAACTGTTAGTACAGAACTTACGATTACATCTACACATTTCAACTGTAAAAGGACGAGACCTTTCCGACAATCTAGTACTTTTATATCTAGTTTTAGAGTTATTTATTCTTAGTTTAAATATAAAATTATCTTCAAAACTATTCAGTAAAATTGGAATAAACGCAGTGAATATAAAACGGTATGAAAGAAAAAAAAAAGAAACAGCAGTTTAATTAAAATGTTGCTCGACGTTTTCAGTTTCAAGGGATATATCGGGAAAATTTAAAATGAAATTCAATAGACATTAAAGAGATGGTTTCGAATAATTTTTTCTGGTGAAAATAAGCATCTTTGTTAATGTCAAAATTCGAATTCGATGTTATCGTTCTTTGACTCTCAAATCTCTCTCTCTCTCTCTCTCTCTCTCTCTCTCTCTTTCTCGCTTACCATATTTTATTTTAAGTGAACGCTTCTTTTTAAACTACCAATTGGCTTTTTTTTTATCAGACTTTATCGGCCAGTTACTCGAGATAAGATTTCGTTCCGAAAGACTTTCAGCAAAGAATATGATATCGGAAGTGTTCTGCGTTGGCGCACCTGTGAAGACCAGGTCGATAAAAGATTCAAGACAATATGGCGTCATGTAACTTGAAAGCGCATTGGATTATCTTTAAAAAAAAAAAAGTTGGCATCGGGCGTGTGAGATTTTATTTAATTACAATTTTAGATATTCTCTGCACTACAGTTAATTGATTATTTACAAAGCAAAGCAAACAAATCCTACTTGGTGGCCGAAATAATTGCGTACTTCCGATTGATGCCGCCAGTCGAAAAATAAAAATAAATAGATAGGAATCCGAACGGTGTATTCCCGTTGTCGGTAAAAACGAAAGCACATTATTCCTATCAGCACTTCACTTGCTTGCATACTTTTACTTATTTTTACATACACACACACACACACACACACACACACACATATATATATATATATATATATATATATATATATATATATATATATATATATATATATATATATTTATATTTATATTTATATAATCACTTTAAACGTTATTTTAGTGGATGCCCATATTTGTTTAGACACCTTGTTTTATTTTAAAAGTATATTTCTTTTTTGTCTACTGCCCGGAATATCAAGAAAAAATCTGTAAAAATCTTAATAAATAAAAATATAAAATATATAATATATATATATATATATATATATATATATATATATATTATACGCTGTTACATTAGAACATGTAAGTAACCACTGCAAAGTTCATCAGGTAGTCAACAATGATGGTAATAGACGATCTTATTTAAAATTGCAATTTATGAAACTTATGAAACATCACTTCATTTCTGTTTTTGGAAAATTTTCCATACAAGTTAAAAGGGATTTTATACTGAAAAAGGAAAAAAAAAAGAAATCAATAAAAGGGAAATGATGAGTAAAGAAAAGAAAAATCCTTATTACCTTGTATGGAAAATTTTCCAAAAACCAGGCATCTCGTCTACAGTCACTTTCTCACCGACGTGACGTGGCTTATACAAAGATTTACTCGGACAGCTTTTTTTTCTTGGTGCCCCGGATACAGGAATTTAAGCGTGCTACTAGATTGGTAACCGTTTTACTGTTGAACTAGCAAGATGGAACCGTCATTTGTAGTCATTTTTCTTGCACTTCCCACCTGTGGATCTCCTTTCCGATTTTTTGCTTCCTTGTTAACTACGATCTTCTGACTTCTTTAAACCTGATCCTTTTTTTGCCCTTTCCTCCATCATCCCGCATAGTTCTGGTGCAATTGCTGCCTTCTTTGGTGAGAAAAGATATTAAAAAATCATGAAATGAAATAAAACACAAGCATGTTTCCCCGATCGCTACAGTCTAAACGATTTCAAGTTTCGAGTTCACATATCTCCATAAACTGTGACACTTAATCCGTAACCCTCTACCTCAAGTAGACATTGGATCTTCTGGCACACGGTGAACATCATTGGAAAAAACAATTATTTTATTTTGTCACAATAGCATGACGATGAAATTTGAAGCTTGCCGGAAACGTTTTATTCATAACTGGAATTAACTTAAAATTAAAATAAAACTGTCTGAACTGTTATGTAAAAACCTCTATCACTCTTTCTTTCTCACAAACGGAGAGCAGAGAATGCGAATAAAAATACGGTTGATAAAAATTGATTTTTCATCGATTCATTACAGGAAGGGCCACGAAGGTGCGTGATAATAATAATTGACTTGGGCGCCATTAATGTCGCTTATTGATGCGAGGATTAGAGAAACAAATATGTCTGATGCGGGGCTTTGTTTTTTGTTATTTTTAATTGCTTTTAAATTTCCTATCTTTCACCCTAATATAATTTCTTGTTAATTGAAAAAGTCTGTTTCAAAATCGCCGAACTGTAGATCATGGCGTTTGTGGTGAAATTATTGAAATATTTTTTTTTCCTTTATTACTTTTTTTTTTATTTTCTAATAAAGAGATAAAAAACTGAAAAAGTATTCCACAATGAAATTCAGTAATGCACATGACAAGTGTTTTAATAACTTTAACAGTTTTGTTTTCACTAGGTCTTAACTGTTTCAAGACATACTACAAGAGAAAGTAATACCTTTTACACGAAATGTCAGCTACATAGTATATATATATATATATATATATATATATATATATATAAATTTAGTTTCAGTTTTGAAATATGGAAATTTTCTGTGTCGCGATAGAATCATATTATTTAAAAAGAAAATAATTATATTTTGCTCTACTGTTTGTATCCAGTTCTGTTTCTTTAAAAATAAAAGTAATTGCTAAGGACACAGGTTTTTAAATCTTACTGTTCTTTCTTCTTACTTGAACATATATATATATATATATATATATATATATATATATATATATATATATATATATATATATATATTGTGTATTTAGTTAAAAACGGTTAAGCTTTTTATTTAATTTTTGTTGTGTTCGAACAAGAGCTTTCTTTTTTAGACAAAGAGTGTGTAGAAATTGTACAAATGTTCTATGGTTCCCAGCACTTTCGGCTATAGTTTTAATGAAGTACACACACGTGTGTGTGTGTATGTGTGTGTGTGAGTGTGTGTGTGTGTGTGTGTGAGAGAGAGAGAGAGAGAGAATTTACATTACATAATTATATAGGATATGCTTTTTCTCTCCGTTAAACTTGTTTAAATTTCCGAACACTGACAACACCTCTCATCTATTTCAAATAAGAATGAATTATTATCCTACATTATTTTAATGTAATTTTCACTAAGAAAGAAAGCAAAATGCAAGATAGAAGTGTTTAACGTCTCCTGCCATTACCTCATCTATAATGGACTATTCTGTTTTGATTGCTTGGAAAAAGAAAATATATATCAGAGACAATACTTGGTTTCAGTGAGAAAACGATTGAAAGAAATAAAGAAAGGAATGTAGAATTGTTTCATAACTGTTTTAGGGAAATGGAAAAGTTATCAATTTATGATCTTGTCAATTGTACACTCTTCTTAAATTAACGACCAGCATTCTTATTTATGGTGATTTTGTAAGCGTGGCTTGCATACATATGGCACAAGGCCGAAAGTATGGGCACCCGTTGAGGATCAGGCTCACTTAATTGATCTATCGTGACAAGCATGCTAACCATTACACCATTTGTCTTATTTATGATTATTATTGTAATATTTTGTTAAAATTGTTAAGCTCATATATTTAACTATGTGATAGAGGAATTTCTACGAATAGTTTATTGTCGTAGAACTGGTCATGATCTTATTCAATTATTAACTCAAGAATTAAGATTCATCAGAAAATTCAAATAGGAAAACTGTGAAATTTTCATGGGTCCTTCTGGTAATAACAATATCACAGTCTATATTTCTGAGATGAGGTATTATGTACATTATTTACATTATTCGGACTATTGTCCTCATCTTTGTCGCCATATTTATCACAACACTTCGGCTGTTGGACGCTCCGGCCTTCTTCAGGTGGTTGGAATTTCGAACTGAACCCTTTATTTCGCTCATTGGGGTAGACTGTTCTAGTTCCACGTGCCATGTTTTGATGGATGTCAGTTATCAGTTATCTCCTGCTAATTTACCTCTGAAAGTTCACCTCAAGGACACATGGCACAGTGGATAAAGGCGTTGGTTAGATCCAGTGACAGGACCCAAAGAGTGTGAGTTCAATACCCAGTCAAGGCAGTGGAGAACTTTCAGAGGGAAATTAGCAGAAGATAACTGATAACTGACATCCATCAAACATGGCACGTGGAACTAGAACAGACTACCGCAGTGAGCGAAATATAGGGTTCAGTTCGAAATTCCAACCAGAAGAAGGCCGGAGCATCCAACGGCCGAAACGTTATGATAAATATGGCGACAAAGATGAGGACAATAGTCCGAATGATGTAAATAATGAACAATATCACTATTCTATCATTAACGTTTTTCTTATTTCCAGACCACAGACTATTTATTTTCTTGTGATTTTCAAAACATTCTCTAGTAAAATTATTTACAATGCTCTTATTATGTTAACAGCATTGGCTAAAAATTGAAAACAAACATATATTCATCTGTGGGAAAATCGTTCCCTAATTCATGGCCACTTGATATCTTTGCCTTTCTGGATGCAACGGACACACGAGAAACACAAAAGCAGCAGGAGGAAACCGTAAGAAGAATTAGTTCCTAATGGTAACATTTTCAAAACCGAACAAAAATTAGAGCTATAATGGCCAATTCCGTTATGACAAAGGCAAATATAAACGACTTAATATATCCAATAACATAATTATATAAAAACTACGTCGTAAATTATTATATATGCAGTTTAATCAATTCTGTAGATGTCAGGTCACTCTACAAGTTATACTGGTAAGGTATAACGCAATACTATCTGTTACATGGTCGGGCCATCGATGACTAAACCAGTGCCCCACCAAGCTGTTCTGGTGAGGAAGGTAGCCAGACAACTAGCAATATTAAACAAATATAATCCTCTCAAAGATAAACCTTACTGCAGGATCAACGACCGTCTAGAATAATACGGTAGACTAGGCTCCATATTTATGTATGTATCCCGTGGAAGTACCACGGGGGGTGCATTGGTTAATGTAGAGCTCCCTAGATTGAATTTAGCGGCCAAGAAATTTGGTAAAAGCGGAGTTTTTTTTTTTATGAAGAAAATTGTAAATTTTTACTCGTTAATTAAAATTTACACATTATTTTTCCTTAAAAGTTTAAAAATCTGTAAAATTTCTGACGTGTCATTTCAAATAGATCCTATATATTATATCGTTGTGTGAATTTCTAATGCTGGGCTTTATTTCCTAATAGTTTCTCTTACGACATAATAATATTAGCCATTACCTTATAATGAAATATTTGGCATTCATTTACCGAGCAGCCATGTAGATGTTATCGCACTTTCTAGTATTAATGGGAGTTTTCTTCCTAACCTTGTGTTTAAAGCAGTGAGGAACGTCGACATCTGAATTGTGTTATTATTTTCCCTTCAAGTTATTTGGGAGATCCATTTTAATTGTCGCTGTTGAAAGTTGTCAAGTGGTGTCGATTTATTTGGTATAATAATTTGTTTTCGATTCTGTAGCACCAGTTCAGAAAGGTCGAAGAAAGGTAATCTTCGCCAAAATCCACAGGCTTCACTCACTCCAAATCTATTTTTAATCAGGGATCTGGGAAAGCAGTTGTATACAGCTGAGAGTTTAGATATTTCAGAAACTGTTTGGTGTCATGCATAAATTTCATACGAGTGAGTCTTTCTTTCAGGTTAAATGTTTTGAGTTTGAAGCAAATTTGTGTACCCTATTTTATGTTGAATTTTTTTTATCTCTTATACTAAACCTCTTAAAACAGGACCATACACCGTGGTATGATGCGTGGAAATATCAGTCACCATGCATCCTTGATTCCTACGTACACACAGTATCTATCTATCTCTCTCTTTCTTTTCTCTCTCTCTCTCTCTCTCTATATATATATATATATATATATATATATATATATATATATATATATATATATATATGTATATATATTACAGCAAAAAGTAAAATGACCTCAACATAGAGCATAGTCTATTTCCAGCCGTTCTGTACGCGGCTATCATCAGCCCCTAAGTGTCTGTCTCAGAACATTTTTTTTAAATTTATTTTCAATGTCAGTCCTTTTCTGGTGGTAGACGCCTTGTTAGTGAGAATGGGTTTGTGTTAGCGACTGGTGGGGGCATAAGGAATCTTATCCCGGGGGAATCTGTCTGGGGTTGGAGTTTATTTATGGCCAGGACCTTTCGTTGTTTGTATAATATCAGTTCCTACTATGTGGCGTTTCGTATACGAGCCGCAATATACATATATATATATATATATATATATATATATATATATGTGTGTGTGTGTGTGTGTGTTTGTGTGTGTGTAATGTATGCATCTATGAAAGGAATCCCATCATTCCATATTTTTCTAAGATTTTTTTTTTTTTTTTTGCTTTTTCTACTAAAAAGAAAGCATGAAAGAAAAAATGTTTTATTTATAGTTCCACGTTCTGACTTATTTAGGATAGATATAAGATGAAACCTAAATAAAGTTGGGTGCAATAAAGAATTGATCAGTGTTGACCTGATGTCAGACCGGATTTTAGGCAAAGCGGATGATTGTTCGTGTAACAGACACATGACACTGGCCGCAACATATGTGGGGGATATTGTGTCCATTTGTTTGGTCATAATGGTAGTGTCTATGGAAGTGCAGACTGGCATAAGTTTTAGCAATTCAAAAGAAGACGTAATCGGCAAACCAAGTTCAAAATTTGACTGCAACCGATTCTATTCATTTCGCATAAATGCCTTGGAAAAGGCAGAAACCTATGTTATTCGCTTTTTATTCTTACAAAAACAAACAATAGAACAACAAACCTGTTTATTTTTTTGCGGAAACAAACAATAGACAAGGTTAAATTAATATCTGAATACTCATTTCTCTACCTATATTTTATTTTATAAATTTAAAATTTAATCAGCGCTTTTATTAATTTAATTATTTCACGATTTGAAATAATTTTTGCAAGTAGTGGCTCTCCACCTCCCTCTATCCCTTGCAGATCTCAACAAGTTTCTTCTCTCTGCTTCCTCCCCCAGACTACGTTCTCTCATCCACTTGCTTAAGTTCGCCAGGTATGTCACGCGTTATTTTTTCTCTGTCTCGCTTTCCTTCTATTCGACCCGTGAGTATCAGATTCTCCAGACCCTACTTCCTCGTTATGTGTCCCAGAAACTTCAGCTGCCTCTTCCTGTTATTAAGTATAAGCCTCCTCCTTGTTTGCAACCCGTCTAAGACCTCATCATTGCTCACACGCTTGGTCCATGTTATCCTTAGCATTATTTATGCATAATGAGGATAACATACGACAATATAGAACATAGGAAGAGCATAGGACAACACAGGTCAGCATAGATTTTGCTACTCGGATAAATGCAATTCCAAATCCAGGGTCTCTGGTAGACATCCACCATTTTTTACACTGGTCATACATGTGAGATCGAGGTATCAGGTCATATTGTCGCGACATCTTGCCTTTGGCCGCCCTCTGGTTCATTTCCACTGATTTGGTGTTCACTCTGCCTCTCTAATTGCCCACCCATTGGCTCTGAGACGCGAGACGTGATCAGACATCTTTACCCCTTCTGGTGGTCTTGATTATGTCCTTCAATCCTGTCTGCTGTCTAATCCAGGTTTTGCTCTTCCTGTCACGTAAGATGATGACTAGCATGATTCTCTGCAGTGATAGCGTTGAGCGCATATGTAAATCAACGTGTCTTAGACTAGAACGAGTGTAGAGATTCTGAATTCGTATTTAGAATGAGTCTAACACATTCGAATGATACATTATACAATGACATGATCGGAGAGATTGTCTTTTTTATTTTAAATTAACATTTCTTTTTTTTTTAGTTTCATGACTTAATAATTTTCTGTACAACAAGACTGAATCCCATACTACTGAATTCTAATATATTCTTATACCAAGCTGTCTTCAGGACGTAAAGAATCGTGATTTTGCGCTGATTGTTCATGATTAGCCGTGACTTGCCATACAATCTTTGGAAGTCTTGTTGCGTGCTTTCCCGGTGCTTTCTCCGCCATTTAGAATTCAGTGTTTTCCTTTCCTTAGACGGATTACCATCTAAGAATAGAGAGTCCAGATTACCCTATTATATAATCACTAGCAGGGGCGGGGGCGAAGAGAATAGACATATCATGGCTTTCTGAAAGGCATTTGGGAGTTTTGTAATGTCAGCGAACACTCGTTGCCACTTTTGTGATGCCAACGAATACTCGTTGTGACTTTCATAATGCTCGTTGTATTAGAGAATTTTAATCGCAGATACAACTATAGTACGCCGTTGGACAATGCTAGTGTCAGACGCCTTCGAATATCACTCGCACTAATAGTACTTGATCGACAATAGCCGCTCGAATAGTAATCTGTATAGTGATCCGAATAGAGGAATAATATATTGAATTGAGTAGAGAATAGCTGTCCATGTATTAATAGAGGATAGAATAGAAATAGCGTTCGTAAGTCGTCAGCTACTTACCATATATATGCGTTTCCTCTTTGGTCACGTGGTTTAATTAATTCAATAATTGGATCACTTGCGTTTGTTCACTGGTGGTCTATGTTCAAAGTTAGGTGTCGGCAGCGACACTTTATTTCTATATAACAGGGAGAAAGTGAGTGCAGCATCCTAGACCAGAATTTGAACTTAATGGTAATGGCAATATTAGATGTTTCCTTATAAGGAAACAGGCGGCATTCACCGACCGAATAGCCAGTGCTTCCCTCAGTTCAAATTTATAAATCTTTCTCTTAAGACTTTTTTTTCAGAGAAAATAGGTTTCAAAGGTCCAATAGCAGTTATCGCTCTTCCAAGTATTGATGAAGGCTTCTTTCCTAAAATTGTATTTGATATAGTGTGGAACGTCAACATCTTGATAACATTTACTTTTAGCTGCACAGTCTGACGACCCATTGATTATTATCCGTGGGGTGCAAGCGAGATATAAACAAATCTCCTTGTAACACCATAGATGAAATGAAGGCAAGGGTTATGACAGTATTCATCCAATTAAATACGGAGACCGTTCAGAAGAGTTGCAGGAGATTCCAAAGTCGTCTGGATGCCGTGTTTGAAATCATTGGCATTTTTTTTTAATAAATTTACTCTTTAGCATTTCAAGATATTTTTGTGTAATTTTGCTAAAGAAATCTGTGTTATTTCCATTTTTTGTGTAATTTAGATGACAGTGTATCGATCACATCGTGTATACACACACACACACACACACACACACACACACACACATATATATATATATATATATATGTACTGAAATATTATTATCGAAATATATATATATATATATATATATATATATATATATATATATATTATCGAAAATGTATATATATATATATATATATATATATATATATATATATATATATATATATATATATATAATATTTCGATAACGTGACGAATTATTATAATTGTGTGTCTAGTTTCGAATCAGCCTTCTTATTTAGTCAATTATTGCATCATTTGTCTGGCTATTGCTACAAGAAATATCTTTTTGGCACAAAACTGAAATTGTTCGTAATCATAAGTAAGAGAGTACAGACGGAAAACATTTCTGCTTGAAATATAAAAAGAACGGGAGTTGAAAGTTATTTCGCTGGTTATTTATTTAGTAGATTATTAAAGTAATGATTAATTACATTCCCAACTTAATTTATCTAAGTACAAACTATATGAATATGCTGATGTCCTTGTTGAACTCGACAGCTGATTTTAATATATAACGTTCCTCGAATAAACGTTTTTGCCAACCTCATAATAAAAACAAACTCTATCGTTTAAACTTCAAAGGGAATATAGTGAATAAATTTAGAGATTTTATATTAGCTATATCACGTTGTAACAACGGTTCTTCCCAAGATCACCGGAGTTACTTAGGTTTAGTTTGGTTTGTTTTACGGCATATCAACCTCAATGGGGCTTTCAAGGAGAACAGGGACGTAGGTCGAGCAGAGTAGACCCGCAGGACGGGCGGAGCAGATCTGGATACTCCAGAGTAGTTCAGCAATGTCCACAGAATAACTCCGATGAAAAATTATCATAACTGTTTAAGGGAAATGGAAAAGTCATCAATTTCAGATCTTGTTTTGTAGAAACGTTGTGATAAATATGGTTACAAAGATGAGGACAATAGTCCGAATAATGTAAATAAAGAATTATCACTTAGAATTGAATCAGAACGTGCTTAAGAACTGACTAGGCTACCTCCTGAACCCAACCTAAAACCAACAATAAGACGTCCAGAGTGAGCAACTAAGAGCCCAAGTCTTAAGGTATCACTCACGCGGTTTTTCTATTTATTTAAGCATGTATTTTTCCCGATATTACCTTGTATAAACGATCTATTAAAGTTTTAAAAAAAAGAGTTGTCGTCTCCCTCATTGTATAACCGTCAAAGCCGCCGTTAGCCGTGGTATACAAACTCCTGCAACAGATTTTTGGTCGTTTAAGATCAGCCAAAACGTGGCCATTCGACCGAATTTTATGACACTTGTAGAAGTCTCTGCAACCAACGGTTGATGGAAGAAATCCAATATTGACGGCCATTATCGGATATTCAGTGAGCCCTTTAGCTCTTCGGCTGAACGGACGACTTTCAAATCAAACCTGTCACATTCGCCCCCTATCAACATGCAGTGGACCAACGGGGTAATGGCCCACTCCTCTTTATGAATCTGGAGATGGTGTCGACCAATTATAGACTTCCACAGGCTGAGAAGAAGAAAGAGAAAGATATTTACATTTTAATAAATTGAAATTCGTTTATCAAAGAATTGATTTATTATTACTGGGTGTGGTCATAATGTCCCTAGTCATTTGCCTCCACATATCTGGATAGAAATCAGGAGGAGTATTAATTTATGAGTAGTTTGCTGTGGGAAAGTAGACCAGAAGGAGCCAATCCCTTTCCTGGTCAAATAACAACCGATCCCCTGCAAGTTTAAGATTCGTCTTGCCTTTGGACACGTGATTGCTGATTTAATCGGTGGTGGGGGATCCACACCAGTACTAGAAAGAGCGATAACATCTACTGGACTTGAGAAACCTACTTTCCTCAAAAATTGTTTACAGAGAAAGATTTTATAAAATTCAAGCTGCAGAGTCAATGAAAGCTGAATGTTTCCTTATAGGGAAGCAGTTAATATTATTATTATTATTATTATCATTCAGCCAAGTTCAAATTATGCTTGCCAATACGACCTTCTGTCCACATGATAGTTTTATGATACTGGCAGTCACTATGAAATGCTAGTTTCCGTTTTGGGGGCACTCTTCCCCAGTAAGGGGGCTACCCAATCCGGATTCTTTCGGTGTGATTGGTAGAGAAGAAGAAGTTGTTTTTTCCCCGTCGGAATAGATGATGCGGTTGTTCCGTTCCAGGGGCCATCTCTCCTTCCTTTCATCCCCCCCCCACTGTTGCGTAACATCTATTGCATAGTGGTGATATGACCGGCTATGACTAACGTGGACATTCTTTGACCAGCTTAGACAATCTAAGACCAGCTTAGACCAGCGGCCCGAGTGGAAACACTCCTGTTCCCACGTTAAAAACCGAATTTGTGTCACAAACTGGCTCAGTAAATATCGGACACTCTTTCTCGATAAGTAAATTTCAAATAATCGTATGTAAGGATATATATATATATATATATATATATATATATATATATATATATATATATATGTATATACATATATATATATGTATGTATGTATATATATATATATATATATATATATATATATATATATATAGATAGATAGATAGATAGATAGATAGATAGATAGATAGATAGATGTATTTTTTATTTAAAATCTCAATGTAGAAACAGTTATAAGAATTTATTTTATTTATTTTAAATATTATTTTTACAGAAATGAAATCGATCACTATTATTAAATAAGTCTCCTGCCTCAAAAATATAATTTTCTCAGATAGAGTCCATTTTTTATTATTTGGCAAAACAGAAAATTGTGTCAAGCTAAGTGAACATTTAATTATATATCTGTATGATTCTCTGTGTGTATATATTTCCTATCCCTTTGTCAAATTTTAGTTTTGTAAAATATTGTACCTGTGTGAAAATGATGATAAAATGACATGAGGAGAAAGAAACTGGATATAATCGATTGGAGGCCGAAGAAATAATAATAATAATAATTATTATTATTATTATTATTATTATTATTATTATTACTGATATTATTCATGCATTTCCATATTCAAGCCAGATGTTTTTTGGATATCATTGGAGACGCAATGACTGCAAATCTGTTCAGTATTCTAACTCCTTTTTTTCAAAAATTCTTGCAGATCGCAGCAACGTTGTGTTTTTTCTGTATTATTTTTTCCCTTATTCATTCAATTTCAATTCTAGTGTTTTTAACTGCGTTTCAAATTCACCAACTATTAAGGGCTTTCATTGTTCCCCAGATTTCTCCCTTTCCGAATAGGATCCTGGCCCTTGTTTAGAATTTTTTTCATTTTTTTTTTCGTTTCAATATGTGATCTGATAATACACCACGTCTCCGATCTGTCGGATAATGTCTTCATTTTTGTTTCAAGTGTTAAGTTTAGATCATTTTATTATTTTTACTATTACTACTACTACTACTAATAATAATAATAATAATAATAATGATAATAATAATTTTGTTGTTAATTATTATTATTATTAATTGTTGTTGTTGTAATAGTATTTGTTGCATTTTCTTTCAAATGGTTGTTGCTTTTAGTTTGAGTTTTCTCCATCAGGTTTTACGACCTCCGAGAGAGAGAGAGAGAGAGAGAGAGAGAGAGAGAGAAGGGTAGATGGAAGAGGAACCTTCGAAAAATATTTGCAGTGACACTCAGTGTAGATTTCTGATGCGTTGAGATACTAAGCTTTATTCCGATTTTCCCATTGTCTAACTTTAATTTCGTTGATATAGACCCTAATGACCCAAGGAGCCAACGCCCCACCGCATATACTTTGGGAGAATAGTAGCCGGGAAGACTCATATTCTGATAACTTCAATCCTGAGTTTTCTATATTTTAAAAAGTTTTTGGTTTCTTTGGTTTGATATTATTGCCGCCTGCAACAGCCACGTCAGTGAGGCATTATTATTATTATTGTGTCTGGTATCATCTTGCCAAACAGAATTTTTAAGCGGTTAATTATCAAGTCTACGCCGGGGACTAAGAGTAAAAAACATGAGAGTTATCTATGGACATTTAGGACGTTTCGTTTAGATGTAGAGGCTTTTGCAGATGATATGTGTAGTTCTGGACAAAGTAATCTTTTATCTCAAACATGCTGATACATCCAGAAATTTCATCATTATTATTATTATTATTATTATTATTATTATTTCTTTTGATTTCTGTTGTATTCACATTTTCTTTCTTGGTCCCAAACAGAGACTTAAGGTCAGAAATAACATCATGATATTTTCCATTCATCATTTTTGTAGATAAAAATAAAAAAAATATATTTTCATTTGTACCCTCTTACTTCTTTATATAATGACTTACATTTATACTTATGATTGTTAAAATTGCTACGCTCAGATATTTAACGAGGCAATAGGCGAATTTACGCGGCTGATTTATAGTCATGTTACTAGAATGTTGCTGATTCAGACATTGACTTAAAATTTAAGATTTTCACGAGCATTTCTAGTTACAATTATTTTTCTCTTGTTATTGTTTTCTTTCTTCCTTACATCTTTTGTCGACAGAAATAATAGCTTATAAAGATTCTCTAATGTTTTCAGATTTGGTTTGAGCATATAATTTTCTGCGTTTCTACATTTCTCTTCAAGTGAAACAGGGCTTTCCGTTTCCGGGCGCACCTTGCATTTCCAGTTATCTATTTAGAAACCCGACAGCTGGTTTGCGTGTTTTGTGATGTCAGCTCTGACCCCTACAAGCACCCCCTACGGTCATCAAAACAAGACAGACAAACACTTATTGTGACAAGCAATTCAATTAAAACTCAATGTCACGTAAGTTATAAGCTTTAGAGAAAGTTCCACTGTCTTCCCATTTATACACTTGCCATATCAACACCATAAACATGAAAGGTAATTACTAGAAAACTTCACTAATTAATATTAATAATTATTATCATTAAATACCAAGTACTGTATATTAATGTCCAGAAGCCAGTCTCAAAGGCAATAATTATTGTAGTGATTTCGAATGTTTTATGGGCAAACTATTGTGATGACGTTTTAGCAGACAAAGCAAAACATCGTAAATAAATGTATTAGCCAGTCTCGAAGACCTTTATTGCTGTAGTGACATCCTAAATTTGTTGTAACTGAAGTTGTGCGAGAGCAAACTTCAGAAATGTCAAAACTATCGTCTGTATACAAATTTTCTCTCACATCAATGACTAAAATGGCTTCAAACGAATTAATCATATCAATTAATCTTATATGACTATCCTTTATTAAATCCTATAGGCTGGTGCTATAAAATCCACAAACAAATAGTTGTACTAAATAACAAAAAGACATTATTTGAAGACTTCTAAAAGCAACAAAATTTATAACATATATATGTAACTTCTTCTTCTTCTTCTTCTTCTTCTTCTTCTTCTAAAAGCAACAAAATTTATAACAGATATATGTAACTTCTTCTTCTTCTTCTTCTTCTTCTTTGTGCTGTGACATTGGCAATCATGGCTCTCCACAATCTCCACTCCTTTGTAGCTCTTAACATTTTTCGTCATTTTGTTATCTTTCCCCAACCTTGCTCTATCGTCCATTTAGTTAAGCTTGCTCGGAAGATTAAGCGTTTTTTCCTCTATCTTGCATTCAGTCTCTTCTATGAGTATCAAATTTTCCAAACCCTCTTTCTTCATTTTGTGCCCTAGAAATTTCAACTTTCTCTTTCTGAAGTTAAGTAAAATTATCCTTTTTGTCCTGTTGGGTCATCTTAGCATCCTTCTGTAAAAACACATTGCTGTTGCGACAAGTCCCTTCTTCATCTGTGAGATTTTTTAGCATTCAATGACATATAGGAGGACCGATATTGTATAACAGTTCAGGGCGATTATTACTCTCCACAATTTCCTGTTCTTGGGAGCTCTGTAGTTTTTTTTTTTTTTTTTGCTATCTCTCCTACTTCCTGATCTGCTACATATTTATGCAAGCTTATTAGATAGGATATGCGCTGCTTTCCTCTCTTAACTTCAATATATCCTGTATGTATCATATTTTCTAAGCTCTCTTTCCTCGTTATATAGCGAAGTAATTTCAGTTGTCTCTTTATGATTCGAAGTATGCATCCATTTTGTTTCCTTTTTCTATAAAAAACATCGTCGTTGCTCACATGTTCAGTCTATGGTAGTCTTAGCATCCTTCTTCTGTAAAAGAGCATTTTCATCGCATTATTTCTATTTGCCTCGAAATGCCGATATAGTGACTTGTATCCTTCAAAACTTCTTTAGCAGTTACTGTCGCTCTTTCGCTTATTTGCTCTAAATCTCGTTCATTTGATGCATGATATTCGGAAAAAAATGTTTTTTCCAAGCCATTTATTTGCTAAAATGCTTTCATTATTCCATGTTTTTCTCTCTCATACTCTTCATCATGTGCGCTGTTTTTAATTCACCTTTCAGCCGATAGTCATCAGACATTCTTAGTTGTGCACTGCATCCGGTTTCAGCAGACTATATCCGGTTTTTATACGCTATATTTCGTACTTATTTTCTTACTTTTGTTCTTGATACTCTCTTTCTATATCCGGTCATTTGAATTCCCAAAATATTTTTTATTATTGCTTCTCTTCCCAAACAAACTACTCCATTTAAAACTAATTTGTGTTAAAAAAAAAAAGAAGAGATTCTAATTTATCTTTCTCTCATCGCTTAACACGAGATCTTAAGAGACAGTTCCGAGACCTTACGACATTATTATTATCTTTGAAATGGTGCTTCTCACATAGAATTAAAAAACGAAAAAAAAGATGAAATAAAACAAAAATGCTGGAAAAAAGTTAAAACACTTTTGGGGAACATTATAATCTCCTCGCCTTGGATTTGATCTTGTAAACATAACGTTTAGGCCAATATATTCTAGGGTCTTCCTCTACTGCAATATCCGTATGGCGTAATAAAAGTTTCATCTTGTTTCCGGGCAATTTAATATCTCCTCTGCGCTTTTGACCTTCACAGCATTAATTTTCGGTCAATCTATACGGCCTCTATACGACCTTTCTCTGGTGTCCGATTCGTAAAGAAAACGGATTTTTCTTTGGGGGTGTAAATAAAAATATAAAAAGTTAGCTAATAGGAAAATAGATTAATTGAATGTATAATTGCTGTTTTTCGTATGAAATTCTAAAAATCATATTTGCAACCGCTTTTCACCGCCAAAAGAATGGTTCCTCAAATGTTATTAAAGATCATATACCTAAGAGTGGTAAGAGAATGGATCGGTTGAAATATTTTGATTGTAGATTGAACTGATGAAGAAAAGGTTAAAGTGTCCAGAAATTAATTCAGAATATTAATGAATTTTCTCAAATTTAGAAACTCTACAAGTAAATCGTTCTAAACACTTTCTAAAAAGCAGACATGGTATTTCGATAAGTTCGATGACAGAATAAGTTTTCATTATTAATTTAGAACGTGTTTATCTCTAGACATTTGTTCCTTGTCAGTGCACGTTTTACATTTTTTTGTTTAAGGCAATTCACCCCAAGCAATGCGGGAGTGCCACCAGCACGCAAGGAGTTACAGAGGATTTAGAACAAGTCTAAGGAGGCGTGTTTGAGTAAAGAATACAGAGAAGGACGGGGAACAAGCTCAGGGTGTCAGATGTCGATTGACATTACACTTGAATATTTGAAGATTATAGTTATCGGGGAAGCAAGTAAGGGGAGGGGAGTTCCCCAGACGGGGAAGTGCGGGAGAAGAAGCTGTTTAAGAAGAAGAGACGGTTACATTTAACCGTTTTGACAGGGAAAGGGTGGGATCAACATGTCATCTTGGTAGCACGTTTAAATTTATATAGTTCGGGAATCAGCGAAAGTAGCTCGTCGGTACAGTTTCCGTGAAACTATTTGTTGAACAGGCAGAGGGGGAGACCACAGCACGACGGGGAGGTAGCGATTGTAGACTAGATGCCAGGTCAGGACTTATCATCTTGCATATTCGTCTCTTGATTTTGTCAAGGACCTCGAGATGTACAGCGGGAGCACCAGACTATATATGACAGCAATAATTCATGCAAGGACGGATGGTTGATTTATAGATTTGAAAGACGGACTCAGACGGGAAAAAATGTTTCTGGCACGACACAGAGGGCCAACTTTCCTTGCAGTAGATGAAGCTGTTGATTCAATATATTTATTCCACCCCATGTCAGTAGACAGCGTGAGACCAAGCAGGCGTAACGAGGCGCTTTCGAGGAGTTGGGAATCAGTCATTCTTATGGGAAGCAGGGAGGGTTCTATGTGGTGGGTAAAGGAGAGTAGTTTAATTTTGGAGGCGTTAAAGTTTACAAGTTATTTCCTGCCCCAGTTGACCACAGATTAGAGGTCTTTTGCGAGATCAGCAGCCAGGTTAGTTTTGTCAACGATACCAGATTTGCTATTAAGGCAGGAGTAAATTCTACAAATAAATGAAATTCTTATAAGTAACGAAAGGAGTTATAATTGATGAAAAAATTAATGATAAAAATAATTCATCTCAAAAGTTTCAAAAAAGAAAATGTATGACATATTTATTACAAGCAAAATGCGAAAACAACAAACAAGGTGATTATAATTCTCAAGAATTCAACATCGCTATCTATCAAAAATAACCATAGCCGAACTGGTTGATCTAAGTAATCAAATTGGTAAGGGATCACCAATATCAGAAAGGCTCTCAGAAAAAGCGAAGAAATCTAAACTAAAAGGAAAACAAAGAAATTATTAGATTTACAGTTTAATATAACCACGTGCCACTTAGACTTATAGTATGTTCGCGAGTGTACAGACACTTCAAATGTTTGGTGATTTTCTAAGCGTAGCTTCAATGTGGCATAAGGCCAAAAGCATGATGTACCCAGTGAGAATCGAACCCACTACTCAGTCGTAATTATTCTAGAGAGACAAGCTTGCCAACCCTTACACCATATCGAGATGCCTGACACAGTAAAGGTATGATTAAATATATATATATATATATAATGACGATGTTTTCGACTAGCTAAATTAAATATTAGACCATATCACCTGTTAGAGAATCAACAATTATACAAGGTCACTATTCTGGCAGTTGAAATGATTAAAGTCCTCCCCGACTTTAAACCCTTGTGCCTTCTGTACAGAAGCATTTCTCAAAAAGAAAAAAAATGCGCTTCGATCCTAGCTAAAATACCAGGATTTTTCAAATCCTTATTGTTCATGTTAGCTGACCATACAAACATTACAGATTGACAACCTAAACTTATATAATTTTTCTATATTTGGCTCACAAAATTAAGCTTACTGCCATTGGAACCTGTTTCAGTATTGGGATGTTTGCGTATATATTAGGTTGTCCCAAAAGTTCGTAAACACTTGCAAAAAATTGAAATTTTACTCGCCAAGTAATAACAAAAACAACAAAAATTATTCCTCAAAATAAAGATTATCATTTTCCAAGACTTTCTGCCATCGATCTGCAAGCTTTCGGATCTAGCGAAAGAACCATTCAACCGGCTTCGAATCAAAGAATTCTTGACACGCTTCCTCGACTTCATCAAACGAGTCGAATCGGCTGCCCTTCAGAAAGTGTTGCATTGAGCGGAAAAGGCCGTAATCTGATGGAGCACAGTCAGGACTGTAGGCTGGATGTGGCAGAACCTCAACGCCGTTCAGCTCTTCAAACTTGTCTTTGGTCTTCCTGGCGGTCTGTGGCTTGGTTTTGTCCTGCTGCATCAAAGCGCGCTTTCGGTTGATCAGAGCCGGGTACTTTTGCTTCAACTTTTCGTAAACCCGCTCCAGTTGCTGACAGTAAAGTTCGGCACTGATGGCACGACCATTCGGAACCAACTCAAAATGCACGATTCCTTCAAAGTTCCACCAAACACACAAGATGACTTTCTTGCCGAATTGATTTTGTTTTGGAACCGACGGTGTCTCT
This sequence comes from Acanthosepion pharaonis, assembly GCA_903632075.3. Lineage (NCBI taxonomy): Eukaryota > Metazoa > Mollusca > Cephalopoda > Sepiida > Sepiidae > Acanthosepion > Acanthosepion pharaonis. Next base: position 379,203 of record CAHIKZ030000255.1, read on the forward strand.
TGCCCTTTCTGAACCCATCGCTTGTCTCGATTGTGCTTGATTGTGCTGCATAAAAATTCAATTTTTCGCAAGTATTTACGAACTTTTGGGACAACCTAATATTAAATTCTCCCGATCAGTATTTCTGTATAAAAAAAGAAGGAAATTGAAATGCTGTTCGCAGAAAGCTTCTTCTATTTAACTCAGGATTTGATGCAGCACAGTCTTCCATGAATATTTCTTGTTATACTGCATGAAGCAAAATGGAGCTTTCTTTTGTGTCTCAAATATCATGTTTTTCATGTTTCTTTGACCATTTCGAGAATACAAAACGTCTGTGTAATATTTCACGCATCCTCTCCTGTGACCCATGTTACACTACCTCGACAGCTCATAAGCACTAAAGTGTTGGCAACCTTAGCAAATATAACATCGAAATGATCCTCGAGCACGCCTAGCTTTCCGGTATTGGACTCATCAAAATGACAAACTCGACAAATATAATTACATTTTATAGAGATTATGGCCAGTTTCTAAAGAAAATAATTATATTGAAGCCAACTGATCAAACTTAAGTCGAAATCAAATGAACTGAGCGGACAATTCATCCTTACTATTTCCACAGACCAGAGAGGTTCATTATTTTTTTCTATTGTCATTATGTTCTACGCAATAGAAAATGAAAATTAGCGTACAGGGTTGATATTTTAAGGTATTCGTACATCCAAGAAATGCGAATTTGTTTGCAGCGATGTAATTTTATTGTTAACTTAATATACAAAGATCCTATAAAAATACAGATATAACCACACACACACA